>MU228530.1:1513551-1550849 GCA_018584345.1 Thuja plicata | reverse complement strand
GTTCATTTTGGTCATATAAGTCTGCCAGTAAAGTTTCATTGCCAGATCAAGTGTATATTGGAAGATATTGAAAATTTTCGGTATTGGCAGCAGGGTACAGAAACTTCGAACTCAGTTTTGAAGGCTTTAGAGGCCCCGGATGAGGTCAAAAATTTGGGCGACAGGCGCTTGCGCAGGTCAAGCCTGTAGAGCGCTTCGTGGCATTTCCAAAATGGGGTTATAATAGCCGATTGGGTCAAATGGTGATGACTTATGGTCTTCGGAAGTTGGGCTACCTGAAATGGCAAAAAATAATTTTCTTCAAAATTTCTGTTCGGGTTTCAAAGGTTATCTTGAGCCGACTATGATGTAATAAAATGTAAAATAAAATAATTCTAAGTTTGGTCGGCCTTATTCTGGAACCTTCCCAGGCGGTGGAAAATTGCCTATATAAGGAAGGCTGTATTATTGTCTTAGGCAGTTCAGAATAGTTCTGGGTAGTAGATCTAGGTAATAATTCGAGGCTTTATCCTACAGAATATTGTAAGGGAATGCCCATGTGGCTTTGCATATTGTAATTCTGAAAGTTTTTAATTCCGCATTTGTGGAGATAATAAGAAGTCCATTTTCTGTTCTTGCAAATTGTTGTTGCTTCTCTGTTTCTGTTATGTATTTGTGGTATTAAGGGGAGCACCCTTCATCATTATTCCAAGTTGGTGCATAACACCTCCCATTTTGGCTTGATGTTGGGTTAAATGTTATTTAGGATTTTTTATTGGATCCAAGCATGTCCTAATATGTTTGTAAGAGCAAAAGTTGCTCATAGGTTCAAAATGATGTCAAATGGTCTAAAAGTTGTAAAAGTTGCTAATTTTGAGAAACTATGGGACATGGTCTCCTATAGGGTCCTAAGTGTCCTAACTAGGGTCCTAGGATAGGTCAAGGAGCATTGAGTTGACCAAAATCATCAAAAAGATCAAAAAGCAAGAAATGCTCAAAAGTTGCTAGCAACTTTCAAAAATTGCTCAAGCAACTTTTGGAACTTTTGCAAGAAGTTACAAATGAAGGAATGGACGATTGTAACCACCCATGCTTGGGTGTTTGAGCATGGGATGAATAATTTTGGAGGTTAATGAAGTTTTAGTTGCAGATCACATGTGTGCACAAACTGTACAGATGTTTCTCTGAGTTTTCCTTGCAATTAAAGTGTTTCTACAATCTTGTACGGTTGTGTACAGATTGGATTGTACAATCTGACTCCATGGGAGTGTAGAGTTTTGTTTAAGATTTCTTTTACATAATCAAGTTTGATTTCAAGTTTAGGGATTGTAGAGTTACACTTTATTTTTGGTGACTATCCTCTTTGTTTTCTTCTATCAAACTTGCAAGTATCCTTATTCTAGCTTGCAACATTTCCTTAATGCTTTTGAAATACTCATTCATTATATCATCAAAATATGTTCCTAGTGACTCTATATGCTCACATATCTGTATGGTTACAGGTCTTCTTATATCCCATACTACTTTTCCTATGGAAGGAAAGTATTCTTCAAAGTAAAACAATATGCACATAATGAGGGAACCAAACTTACAAGTGTTTGTTCTTGAAGATCTTATGGTGTTCATGTTCTCCTCAAGTTGATCCAACAGAATCTATGCAAGATCCACCTTCTTTCCTTGTTTGATTATTTTTTAAGCTGTGCTCATAGCAGTGCTTGCTATGCTATTCATTATGCTTGCCTGAAATATTTTGTATCCTACCACACATGCACCAAACTTGAGTTCTTTCTCGGTGATAATGTTGACCTTGAGAGCTCTTTTGTTTGATTTTGCACCAGTTAGCTTTTCTACTTCCTTCAGGGATGGTTGCTTGTGAGCTTGTGGTTTGTCAGTTGTAGGATATCCAGTAACTACATGAATAATATCCTTTGTTATTCATTTTGGCTTATTAAGCCATAAAGTCTGGTTATGCATTTTGCTGAGAACTATATTTATCCATTCTATTTTGAAAAATCTGGTAAAGTGTAATGCATTCGTGAGTCCTTTTACTTCCAGATGCTTGTGTTCTTCTTTCAGGTTGCCAGCTTCATCACACAGTGCCCTATAGGCATTATCTAGGTCTAGATCTCCCAATTCCAAGATCTTGTAGTGTATATAGGACCTTACGTCCTCTACCAGCAAAACCCTAGGTGGGATTTTGGAGAATGCTCTAGAATCATCAGGTTGTGATGTGATTTCTGGGTGCAGCTTGTATTTAGGTTCAACAAAAGTGCCTCTTCTGATAAGCTTGATTGTTTTCTTCTTATCTTCTTTCAACTTTTCAACTCTTGAAGTAGATTCCATCGTGTTTCACAAATTTAGGGTTTTTCCATAAATTAAATAGTGCGATTGGTGAATGTAGGTACTTATTGAATCCTGTGATTGTTCATGAATCCTTGGAGTTGATTAGGAATCTTGTTGAGGTCTCACTTCAATTTTCTCTCCAATCGCTCTTCTTGGCTCTCTTGGTTGCTCAAAAATCGCAGGTGCAAAATGATTTCAGTCATCGGACTTTTATAACTTTTGTGCTCTAGGTTGTCATTAATGCTCACCAAATCATCGGTATACAAAGATTGAGTTCATCGATTGAGGCATAAATAACATCTTCGGTGTAGGTGCAAAGTGTTGGGGTTGCTAGCAGCTTTGGTGACTTCATCGATGATTGTCGGTAAAGTGGCAAAGACAACTTTTGTTGGCTCAAGGATCACCGATGTCTGTCAGTTTACACTTAGCGACTTGGATTTTGTGTAATGACTGATACATTTCGGTAAGTAATGTTAACTTTTCTATGTGTGTTCACCGATGCAAATTTGTACCCAATAACCGATGGTTGTTTTTCAATAACATTTACAAGTGAAAATATAGTGCATCTTTAATAATGTTGATTTGTCTATATGATCAATATGTAAATGGAACCGATGCATAATATAACTTGTCATAATGTTGTTCCATACTTACTTGTGCACTATAGTTGGAAATGGTGATGCCACCAAATCCATTGGATGGGGCGTCATCATTTTCATTTCTTGTTCCAGCACCTTCAATGTTTGTGGCTTTTACCCACACCTTATTTATCATCTTCTTGATGTCATCAATGGTATTTCCATTGGGATAAGTACTTGTTTTTGTCAATCGATCTTTGCAATATTTTATCACATGTCCAACCTTATGACAATGTAAACATGCCATTCTTGGATTGAACCATCCTCTTGGTTTTCTAGTCCATTTTCTCATACAGTTGGCAGATATATGACCATACCTTCCAAATATTGTGTAATTTACCCATGTGTTATAGTCCCAAACATATGAGTTACCTTTTCTTGTTGGTTTGTAGCCATTATCAGGTTCTTTTGGTGTCTATGTTTTCTTATTTTTTTTCCACCATTCCTGATATGTATGTCCATTCATTTTGTAGGTAGGATAGTACTTGTCCATATAGGTTTCCTTCTTTGGATTTGTCACCTTGGATCTGCATTCATATGCCTTGTGTCCTTTCTTGTGATATTTATAACAATTACCAATGAAAGTAGATTGTGATTGAGGAATACCTTTCATTTTGTTTCTGCAAACATTTGAGGTGTGGTCTGGTTTTCCACAGTGATTGCATGACAGCTTCTTGGTTCTTGGAGTTGCATATACATTCTTTTGATCTGATTGATTAGATGACTCTCTATTGTCGGTGTACCCTATTCCTGTGTAGTTGTTGACTCTTCTTTGACCGTCAAGGAAATCATCCATTCTTTTATTTCCATCTTCAACTTTCTTGATCAATTCATTATGCTGATTCTAAATTTTGACTTCATTCTTTAGTTTCTCATTTTCTTCCCTTAGCTCACCGATGATCTATATTCTTTCAATGAGATTAGTATTTAATATGTTTGCTTCTTGACTTATAAGAATAATCTGGTTGGTAATCTCATGGTGATGATCAGTAAGTCTTTGAATCTCTGATTCTTTTTCTTTTAGCTTCTCTGTTATTTTCCTCCTATCATCAATAGCCAATGTTCTCTCTGATTCAGATTTTCTTGAATCATTCATGACATCAATCATTTTTACCATCTGAGTCTCTTGACCGATTTGCAGCATCTTGATTTTCTCTGTCAAATGTAGATTGACTTCTTGTAGACTTGTGATCTCTTCTACTGATGTGTCCAAAGCTTTGCTCATTGATGATTCAGCATAGTTGAATTAATTTTAGATCTCCTCTTCTTGATAATATTTTTCATTAAGCCTAGTTGACATGATCTTTCTTTCATCAAGAAACTTTCTCATGCTTACTCTCGCCTCTTTATACTGCTCATAGTAAATCTGAATTTGCAACTGCTCATTCTCAATAGTCTTGTCTAGTCTGTACTTTTCCATTGTGTGGATCTTTTCTCTTAAGTCTTTAAGCTTTTCAAGAAAGAGACTTAGCTCTGATACCAATTTTTGGAATTATTGGAATGATGTACTGGGAGGGGAGGGGTGAATCAATACCTCTAAAAAATTTTATGTGATTGGCCCATTAACCTTTGTGTCATCAGATTTATATATACCTATCTATCTGTTCATCTTTGCTGTTGTATGTGAAGTCATAATATAAGTTCTTTACATGTATAAACATTTAAGAAACATACATGAAAACAAATAACACATAACACATGATATGATATCGCAGAAAAATCTTGTTAGGAAGTAAAAATAGGGGTGGGGATGTCTACCCACAAAACTTCACTATCTGCAGATAAGAAGGGAGTCGATAAAGGCTTACAATTGATCACTTCTGTTGATCTACCCTTTTAGGAGTATTGGAGTGGAGACCTGTTATCTACTTCATTTGAAGCTTTTACAACACCATTAGGTGTGCACTCTGTTAAGAGATTTATCAAAGAATGGTTAAGTCCACCTTCTACAAAAGGATTTTTGCTGTGATGCACTTGTTAGAATGCAACTACAATATAAATGTTGATCTGATAGTGAATGCAATCTCTAATTTCTGATAACACATCTTGTATAGCTTACAATGTATGTATCTAATCACCTTGAGTGATTGAGTAATACCATGTCTCTGCTCGTCGGTAGCCTTCCTATGTTCTTGATAACTGGTTTGATCTGTGTGTGAACTTTGTATGAATTCTCTTCTTCAACTTAGATGCTCTCCATGGCTACTATAATTTGTCAAATGATTACAAGTCTCTCTCATTACAAATGATGGAACATCTATTTATACTAGTTTCTAGCTCTATTTTTGATTCACGCTTTTCAAATTAACTCTAGATCCATGGTTTACAACTTGACCTTGATCTTTAGTTAGATATGTTTTAGATCCGTTAGGATGCTTTAAAACATTTATAATCTTCTTGCTTGTCCCTCAAGTAAAGATTTAAAACAAGTAAAAACTCTATAAATAGAATTACATTTCTTTATCTGACATGTAAAGTCAGATCCACTTTTTGCGGGTTCTGTAACTAACTGTCGGTTCTGATGGTCGGGCTGCTCTGTCAGTCTATCATTTTTCTTCTTCGTCGGTGTTCCTTACTTGAACTATTCATCAGGTATGCCTTTTCTTCTCTGTCGGTGATGTTCTCAGAACTGTATCGTCATTTATGCTTGTCATCAGTCTTACTCTTGTCATTGTTCGTCGATAAATTCTATACTTAGTATTTTCATGATAGTCTTGTCTTCTCATCGGGTATGCTTACTGTTCATCGGTTATTCCTATACCGATGACCTTTATCATGTTTTTCCCTTTAAGTATACTAATGGAAAAACTTAATGTCATCAAAAGATAGCAGAACTACCTACTCTTAGGTTTCCTAACTTCAATCAGTTATTTGTGGTGGAGTGTGATGCTAGTAAACTAGCCATTGGGGTAGTGTTGAGTCAAGAGGGGCACCTCGTGGCATTCTTCTCAGAGAAGTTGAATGAAGCCAAGAAAAATTACTCCACCTATGATTTGGAGTTGTTTGCAATGGTACAAGAACTCAAAAAGTGGAGACATTATCTCCTACCAAGGGAATTTGTAGTTTATACAGATAATCATGCCTTTAGCTTCTTGAATGGGAAAGAGAAGTTGAATCAAAGGCACCTAAAGTGGGTAGAATCCTTGAAAGCATATACCTTTTTCATAAAACATAAGAAAGGCGTTAGCAACAAAGTTTCAGATGCACTAAGTAGGACAGTCTTAACTATCCAGGAGATACAATTGCAAAGTGTAGGGATGAGTGACCTTAAAGACCTCTACAAAGAAGACAAATATTTTAAGGATGTTTATGAAGCATCTAAAAAGTTTAAAGAAGGCTTTAAGGTGGAGTTTACTGACTTTATGTTGTGGGAAGGACTATTGTTCAAGGGACACTTGTTGTGTATAACTCAATGCTCAATGAGGGAGAACATAGTCAAGGAAAAACACCAAGCCAGTTTGGGAGGCCACTTTGGAGTGGACAAGACACTTGAGCAAGTGAATAGGCATTACTATTAGCCTAAACTACAGAAATATGTCAAAAAATTTGTGGAACAATGTCAGATATGCCAAAGAGACAAGGGACATAGTAGCAACGCTATATTTTATCAGCCCCTATCCATACCATAGAGACCTTGGGAGTGCTTGAGCATGGACTTTGTTTTGGGACTACCAAAGACACCAAGAGGACATGACAGTGTGTTTGTAGTGGTGGATAGTTTTAGGAAGATGACACACTTCATTCATTGTAGACAAACCAATGATGCTTCCCACATTGTAGGTCTTTTCTTCAGAGACATAGTGAGGATTCATGGATTTCCACTCACCATAGTCAGTGATAGAGACAGTAAGTTTGTGGGCCACTTTTGGAGAACCCTTTGTAAAATGCTAGGTACAAACTTATCTTTCTCTTCATCCTATCACCCTCATTCAGATGGATAAACTGAGGTAGTAAATAGGTCTTTAGGTAACCTATTAAGATGCTTGACTAAGCAGCATGGACAATCTTGGGATGACATTATAGGACATGCGGAATTTTCCTATAATGACCCCATCAATAGGAGCACTAGCAAGAGCCTATTTGAAATAGTTTATGGGGATAATCCAAGAGGGATCATGGAGTTGAGAGACCTCAGTTTGCAGGATAGGAGTGCCCAAGGAGAATCCTTTGCAAAGAAGATGAAAGATCCTCATGACCAAGTTAAGAAGACTTTACAATACCAAGTGGAAAATTACAAGACCAAGGAATATAATACAAGGAGGGATATATAATTCAAGGTGGGAGATCTGGTATGTTCCTACCTTAGGAAGGAGAGATTTCCAAAAGGAAATCCAACCAAGCTACTGATGAAGAAGATAGGACCATTAAAGATATTGCATAAGTATGGTAATAATGCATATGAGGTGGAGTTACCTCCTAATTTGGGCATCTCACCCATCTTCAATGTGTGTGATATGTATCCCTATAAGGGTCTTCCTTCTGACACTGGTTAGAAAATTCTTTTAGACTTGGGAGAAGAAGATTGGATCAGAGACTTTCCCACTCCTCAACCTCTGCAATTGGATAGTATATTGGACTCCAAGGTGATCAAGAAGACTAGGAAGGGTACCTACAAAGAGTACCTTGTTAAGTGGAAAGGATTTCTAGATGCTAAATCCACTTGGATGATTGAAGCAGACATACTGAAGCATGGAATCACCATTGAAGAACTTCTAACTCAAGGGACTTGAGGTCTTTTTCCGATGGGAGTATGGTGTAGAGCACCTCCCATTTTGTCTTTATAATGGGTTAGATTTTATTTAGGGTTATTTAAGATTTTTTGTGTCTTTGTAATAAGATCCAATGGTTATTGGATCCAAGCATGTCCTAATATGTTTTTAAGAGAAAAATTTGCTCATAGGTTCAAAATGTTATCAAATGGTCTAAAAGTTGTAAAAGTTGCTAATTTTGAGAAACTATGGGACATGGTATCCTCTAGGGTCCTAAGTGTCCTAAATAGGATCCTAGGATAGGTCAAGGAGCTTCGAGTTGACCAAAATCATAAAAATATAAAAAATCAAGAAGTGCTCAAAAGTTGCTCAAGCAACTTTTTGCAACTTTTGCAAGAAGTTGCAAATGAAGGAATGGACGGTTTTAACCACCCATGCTCAGGTATTTGAGCATGGGATGAATAATTTTGGATTTTATTGAAGTTTTAGTTTCATACCACACATGTGCACAAACTTTACAGATGTTTTTCTGAGTTTTCCTTGCAATTACAGTGTTTCTGTAATCTTGTACGGTTGTGTACAAATTGGATTGTACAATATGACTCCATGGGAGTGTAGAGTTTTGTTTTATCTTTCTTTTTCATGATCAAGTTTGATTTCAAGTTTAGGGATTGTAGAGTTACACTTTGTATTTGGTGACTATGTCTGCAACTTCCATTTGTAGAGTTGCAGGAATAAAAATGGCTCTAACCTAAACATCCATAGTTGAAAATGAACGAGACCTTGTGGAATGGTAGGTTAGGGTCTGTACATAGTTTTTTGGTTTTAATTTTTTTTCTTGCAAATGAACTCCTAGTTTTGGAGTGATGTCCTAGGCTGACTGCTTGAAGTAGGTGAGCCAAGACAGTGTGAAGAAATAATTAGAACAGCACACCCATGATCTGGTAAAAACATCTAAGTGGCATGTGTGGAAGTCCTAGAGTGTCCCCTCGAAGGATAAAATAGTTTCAGGAGTTGAAAAGAAGTTTGAAGACCTTGTGGATTCATTTTGCATAGACTGGTCTAGAGGCCTAAATATAGCCTAGAAACTAGGGCCTGATACAAATTAGGGTTTTGGGTGTTTTTAAGACTTGTAGCTTTGGATTCTTGAAGGGATAGGTGATATATTTCAGAATCATATAGCCTTCCATGGGGTTTTATGAAATAATGTTCAGCATTTGATAAAAAATAGTGAAAATAGTCATAATTCAGTTAGGCCTAATTAGGCCTACTAGTGGGTAGCGATAGCAAAGTGATTGCTAAAATGGGAAGAAGTGCTTGAATTGTCTCAAATGGACATTTAAGGTATCATGAACATGGGCAAGGACCTGAGATGAGTTTGGGAAGATCCTAAGCAAGGGTTTAGGGTTCTAGAGGGAAACCAAGGAGGAAAAGAAGGTAATTGAAGGGCTAGTTGGACTAGTTGAAGTTGATTATGTATTGTTTCTTCATCATTCAACTATACCTAGGAGGCAAGTTGAATTAAGGGCCTTGAAGGCTAGATATTGGTGATGAGGAAATTGGATGGTTCCAAGAAGTGGATTTTAGTTTGGAGAAAGATAAACTCATAGAACTCTAGCCCTCTGCATCACAAGTTTTGAATTTTCCTTTAATTGTATTTAGTTTTTTAGTAGCTTTGTACATAGCTCCCCCATCTAGCATATAGTTCCACCATTTTTCTATACTATCTTTCAGGTTGAGATGAGAAGTCCACATTTTTTCAAACTGAAAAGGAATATTTTTATTACCATTAATCAAAAGGAGATAGGAAAATGGTCAGATCCTATTCTTAACAAAGAAGACAGGGAGTAGGAATAGCTTGATATCCAGTCATGAGATAAGAGAGATCTATCCAATTGAACCTAGATAAGGTCATTGCCAGTTCTTCTATTTGACCACGTATAGGCAATTCCTTCCAACTCTATATCCAAAAAAGCTTCATCATTAATGTAATCCATAAGGTCCATTATGTTATCCATCTAGGAGGGGATACTTCCCATTTTTTCATCATCTTTAAGGGGAGTGTTGAAGTCTCCCATAACCATCAAGCTTTCTTCCTTGAGATTCTTACTAATCTCTTTCAGATTTTGCCAAAAAATTTGTCTACCATTTCTGGTATTAGGAGCATAAATATTTATCAAGTTCCAAGTGAATTTATCTTTTATATGAGTTGTTTTGGCCAGAATGATATTCTTATCACTCTTCAAAAGGGTGCAGTTGATGGTCTATTTATTCTAGAAAATGACCACCCTGTCTGAGGCACCATCAAAGTCACCACCTATACTTCCCCCCATTCTTACAAGGTTGGATTTTTTCCACTTTTTCTCTGATAATTTTTGTTTCTTGGATAAGTAAGATATCTAGTTTATTATCCCTAACCAAGTTTCTTAGGACATCCTGTTTGCACGAGGGCTATTCAGACCTTTGATATTCCAGGATATTATCTTCATTTATAAAGTTGGGGAGCATATTTTATGGATTGTTAATTGTCGACCGTCTATTATATTCTATTTAGCTTCTTGGTGATGAGTAATTTTGAAATATTTTCTTCCTCTCTTATCACCACTGGGTGTTCTCACATCATCTTTTTGTTGTCTTCTTGTCTGAACTCCTCCCTGAGTGAGACTACTAGTTTTCTTTATTGATCTACATGTTTTGGTTTGATTCGAGCCTCCTCCATTTTTTGTAGAACTTTTACAAAATTTATTACCATTAACCTCAGTCCAGGCTTCTTCTTGTATTTTCCCTGAGATTATTTAGGTCTCCATACTTTTTTCTCTCCATAGGTTCACAAGAGGTGATAGATTTTCATCATTACTTCCTTCAGAGTTTCTTTTTTTAGAGGTGTGGCCACCAGAGTTTTGGTCTGAAGGAGTGAAAGAGTTCACCATACTGAGGGCCTGGGGGAACTCAAATTTATCTACATTCCCTAAACTTACCCTTTTCAGACTCTTAAGAGATCCTCCACTTTGTTCCAAAGTTGGGAAAAGTGGAGGGCTAGGCTGACAGTGAATGTTCTCTTTCTCTGCTTGATCCAGATCACACGGGGTCTCAAAAACCTCCCTAACCTCCTCTGGTTCCTTATTACTCTTTTCCTTCTTGTTTCCTACCAAAAGATTAGTTTCTTTACTGATCTCTACTGGTTTATAATGCTATCCTTATCTGCCTTGATCTCTTCTTAATGATTTGACTCAGAATATTTAGGGTGTGGAGCCACAATGCTAGTTTTCTCCTTCCATTATTTTCTAGGCTCGTACTTCTTTACTTGATTTCCCTTCTCCTTCTGTGGTTTCTTCGGACATTGTTTTTCCGAATGTCCCACTTTTTTACAAGTAAAGCAAGTGAAGGGGACAAATTCATATTCCACAGACTGGATATACTTTCCCAACTTTGACATTATTGAGATAACTTTAGGAAAATCCACCTTCTAGTGGATATTGACAAAGATTCTAGCATAGACAAGTCTGGATTTTGCAGTTATCATTGGGTCTATGGATAAGAGTTCTCCAAAAGTACTCATCGGGCCCGCAAACACATCCTCATGCAAATATTCCAGGGGAAGGCCTGGGAAAAAAACCCACATAGGGGTTGTTTCAAACATGGAAGCATTCAGGTCCAAGTTGGCCGCCTATTTTTTAAGAGCCAACGATGATTTTCCGAACATTCGAGGTCCCCCATAAAGTACTCTTGAAAGATATTTCATATTGGAAAAGATGAAAGAGAAAAAACCTTTTGGCAAAGCCACAACGTCTACTTGCCCCTTAAGGTTCCATTTCCTTTTCATAGAATATCTGACCATATCAATATTAGGTCTTCACCCAGTAAATTTTCCTACCAGGGTATGTGCCATTATGGATACCATATGGTCCACAAGGGGATCAGGAAGTTAAATGCCAAATAATCCCTTTTTAGGTTCAGAGATATTGTTAATGCTTGGGAAGGAGGACTTACCCATTGGTTTATTGCCAAATAAGGAAGACCAAATCCCTTTCGCAAGTACCCCAGACAAAAAATTACTAGCATTCTTGACAGAAGAAATCTTACCAATATTGCTACATTTTCTAGCCCACCTCCTTAGGAATGAGCATCCTCAGGTTACTTGTCCTCATCTAATTCTTTTTTGGAGCCCTCATCTGACTCTCCCCGCTCCTTTTGTTGATCCCCTACCACAGTGTTGGCAAGAATCCTTCCATTACTTGGATTCTCACTAGAACTAGAATTCAAATTCGATCCTATTGATCCTCCTCCTCCTCTTCTCCCGCTCTCGCTCTCCATTCTCTCATTTCAATATTAGTATGTTAATTTTCTAACATTGTAATTTTAAATACAATTTTATTTTCAAGAAAAATTTGCGTGTTCATGGATATGTTCAATTGATCATATTAATTGGTGTTAGTTGTTGAATACAAGTTTTTATGATGGATAAACTGGTTGGACAAATTTAAGAAGTGTTTTGAATGATAGATTTGCCTTGCATATGCACATGGATGGCGTGACTTGCAATTTGATGAATTTTGAGAAAATATTCATGATATATTTCTATTGATTATTGGATTATGTTATTATGAATTGTGCATGATTGATTTATAATTTTATAGTTAAAGTGATCTAGCCAAACCTTCCTTTTGTAAGTTCAATATTTAAGTGGTTGATGTCCATAGATAACATTTGGTTATTTATCTCTTTCAAATCTCTTGCAACCTTATTCTTTTTACTTAGTGATAATATGCAATTAATATAGTATTTGTTAAATTAGGATTAGTTTTATCATCAATTATTTTGCAGATATTCTATGTCTCATAAAAGAAAAAAAGTATATTCACAGACCACCAGTAAAGCTCCATTAAAGTTCATTTCCAACAATCTCAAATCGAACCAAAAAAGGCATACCTTTTGAACATTCACATTATCTTCTGAGACCTATCCCACATGGTTGTGACCCATCCTCTCAAAACCTTGGGAGTTATTCATCTCGATCTTTCAAGAGAGGGATTCCAATCTTTGAATCCCTATCATTGTATTCTACTAATAACGCGACCAATACGACCTAATTTATCAGATGTTCTTTTAAAGAAGTAAATTTCAAACAAAATAGATTTTGTCTTTTGCATATTTCTTGCAGGTATTACTGATTGATTAGTTCTTCTTGAAGAAGGGTGGTAAATATTTTCAAACAATGATTGGGGTGTAAATTATTTTTAAAGGACTAGTAAGTATAATCATTTTCTACACGTCAAATTTACATGGATCTAAATTAATGTAAGAGCATGATATATAAGTGTAAGAGCATAATTAAATATTCTAAGAATACTATATTGAATAAAGTTTTATATTTTTTAATCTCATGAAATAGACATCTATCTTTTCTAGCATCCCTATCCATTAAAAATTTTAGAATAAAAAGTTTCATTTTAGTGTTTCATGTTAATAGTTTGCAAGTTTCCCCATTATACATAAATTCAATTTTATAAACTCTATTAAATCCTTATAGAAATTTGTGTTGTTTTATATCCATAGATAATTTATGTATGATGATGTTATGTTCATGCCCAAGTATTAGGGCTGATAGGAAATTTGATATTGTAAAATCCTTTACAAATACTTACATGCATGAACAAATTATTTGTTGTTTATTTTGATAAATTCATTGTTCATTTAAAGTATAGTATCATTTACAGTGTATCCACTTGCTTATTGTAGAGCATGAACTTCAATAAAGACATATCCATCACTCATTTTCTAATCCATCTTAATGATTTCAAAAATGAATATTCACAACTTATCAGAGATCATTAATAGTGGTTTGAAGAACCAAAATTCATGATGGAATTAATGTGAACTCTAGATTAAACATTTTAGTGAATTTGTTACATTAAAGGAGCCTCCATGCATGATATTATAATGACAATTAAAACACATAATATCATTACTTTACCTCTTGTAAAACCAGTGGATCACTCTATGGTTACACCACACAAGGCTAAATAATTTTATTCATATCATTACACACACATGGATTTATAGATAAATTAGTTGCATTCAAACATAACATTCAATAACTTATGGATAAAAGGAAGATAAGTGTTAAGCTTATTCATGAAAAGGTAAATAATGTGAAATAAAATGAAGTGCATCAAAATACTAATCCTAATTCACCTAATATTGAGGTTACATATGAAATAAATGTGAAACCAACTAATTTACAATAATTAATTTGCAAATAAAAAAGGAAACCAAAGAAGAATAAGCACAAAGTTGTATGGTAAAATTGTGGTTTAGATAAACTCTTATTTAAACTCAAATCAAATTCATATGAACTCCTTCAATTTTTACCTAAAGATTTCAATCCAGGATCGTAGACTGATGAAAGGTATAGTGGCTATCTACTCAAGGGATGAAAATAATAAGTGGGGATGAATGCATCTAACAAATGAAACCACTATTTGAAACAAACTCTTTATTCTAAGAATTTAATTAAAGCTTACTCTTTAATCTAAGGTTCAAATTGAATTAAATACACTCTTTAGTAAAAGAATTGAATTAACAACTCAAAGAGTGGTGCGACAATTTTAGTGAAATTTTGAATAAACCTGTCATAATAACCAACATGTCCATGGAAACTACATACTTCTTTTGGACAAGTAGGTACATGCAAGTTTTGAATAATTTATCCTTTCTAGGATCCCTTCATTTCCTCTAGAAGAGAAATAATGACCTAGAACAATACCTTCAGTCATTAAGAGATGACATTTTTCATGAATTAAAGAAAGATTAGTATCAATGCATTGTTTAATCACCTTTCCAAGGTTTTCCTTAGCTTCTTCATATGTGTCACCATAAACAATAAAATAATCCATATACACTTCTACACAGTCATGAATCAAATAAGCAAAAATACTCAAGACTGCTCTCTAAAAAGTAGTTGGGGCATTGCATATCCCAAAGGGTAAGACATTGTAAGAAAATGTACCCCATGGACAAGTAAAAGAAGTCTTGTCTTGATCCTTCGAGGAAAATACAGATTTGATTATACCCACTAATAATATCAAGAAAAGAGAAGAATTTCTTTCCAGCCAAAGTGTCTAGGACTCGGTCATTAAAAGGAAGTGGGAAATGATCTTTCTTGGTAGCCTTGTTAAGTTCCCTATAATAAACACATATTCTCTATTTCCCATTCTTTTTAGGTATTACCACAAGTGGAGACACCCATTGGCTATCACATAGAGGGTAAATGAATCCAATACTAAGCAGTTTCTTTAGTTCTTCCTTAACTATTTCTCGTAGGGATGGATTCAATATTCTCTAATGTTTTCACACACACCTACTCCCTTCTATATATGTGATGTGTACATGTATCAGGATGAATACCTCTCACATCTTGGTAATCCCAAGAAAAAGCTTCCTTGTATGTACACAACATCTCAATCAGTTCTTAGGATTGGGGGGCACTTAGATTGGGATTAATGTTGAGTGTTTTACCAGGAAAAATTTTAGTGGCTTGGGAATGTACAAGAGTATTTATAGAAAGGATTTTTGAACTAGATGAAGATGGGTTAAAATTCCATGAGATAAAAAATATACTTTATATACAAGCATGTGGCAATAATTGATGCAAAGTCATAAAATGTTGAATAGACTGTGAATTGCTAACTAACGAAAAAATTCACAAATGAACAGTTATCATTAATTCCAGTAGGAAAAATAATCATTCAAGAATATTATCAACCAAATAATGATTTTTAAAAATATGATTAATAAAAGTGTCTTTTGAACTATCCTCAAAATCCCCCCTTTGTTCTATTGTCAAAATAGGTAAAGAATCATCAAATCCACTATCAATCCACAAGGGGGTCTTTTTCTCTAATAAGGGTTGTGTTGGAGGGTACAATATCAAATCATTTATGTGCTCCCTATTTTAAATCACCATGTTTTCAGACCTACAATTAATAAAGGTATTAGTAGTAGCTAATCAAGGTCTTTCTAGAATTAAGGGGTATCCCCACAGCTTAATCTTTGGTTGAAAAGTTAATTTTTTTGGATACTCATAAGATTCAATAGAAAGAACGACATCCTCAATCATACCTTTTTCTTTTACAAGGGAGTAGTCAACCATTTGCAAGATCGTTGGAGTAAGTCTAAATCCTTGTAGGGCTAGCCTCTCCTTAGATTCATTAGTCATTACATTTATAGCTACCCCAAGATCTACAACTATGTTTGGAATTATTAAATCACCAATCCATACCTTAAACATTGGACTACCTCGATCGAAATACTTAGGAATGGAGAGCTTTCCTAGCATCAAGTCTAAAAGTTGTCCAATGACTTGGATTATTTTTGGATCTTCTTTCTTCTTTTGTTTCTGCCCATAAAGATCTTTGATGACTTTACTATAAACTAGTACATCCTGGATTTCCTGCAACAAAGGAATTTTGATATTAATATTTCTTAATTCTTCCATAAAATCAAATGTAGATTGAGGTTTTTCAGACTTTTGTGGTTTTTCTTTAATTCTATCTGGAAAGGGAGGCTCTTTGACTACATGCTCAATCAGTTCATCTAGTGAATCTACTATTTCTGTAATGGTGGGTCCTTGAAGAGACTTTCCCGATCTAAGTTGAGCCTCATTCACTTATAGAGCATTTATAGGGTAACTAGGGTATCTTCCACTTCATTATTGTAAACAATTTGATTCACCTTATTATTAGGATTAGGTTTCAGGTGAACTAGAATAGGTGTCACCTTCGATGGTTAAGAAGAACTGGATGATTGACTAGAGGGTGAAGGAATAGATGGAAGAAACTATTGTTTTGTAGGTTAATAATGACTTATTATGAGAGTTGGTGGATATTTTTTTGGTGGATAATAATGTTGTGGATATTGTTGTGGGAAAGGTGGTGATGGTTTATGATAAAATGAATTTTGTGGTGATTGTGGCCTCCATGTCTGTTGCCACTGTTGTAAAGCATATTGGGTTGTTGTGGCCATTGTGGATAGTGTGGAGGTTGTTTCCAACCTCCATACAATCTAGGAAGACTAGAAAGGGAGCCAGATTATCTTGGTCCAGCAAAATAATTACCTAGCATCCTATGATGCATGGGTCGAGATAAAGATCGCTTAGGGGCCATGAAATAAATAGGCTCTTAAGAATATTTTGTGTCATGCATGCCTATGGGAAAAGGTTTCAAACATGAATTCTTTCTAAGTTCATAGAGAGAAGATATATTTTTCCTAATATTATAAGGATAGTTCACATTTCCATGTTTCTTATGACAGGTGAGAAAAATACAGCTAAGGCCTTCTCAGCTTCTTCATGTTTCCTACAAGTAAAAAGTGTGAAAATTTGTTTTCTCGTATGGATTAATAAATCAATTTTAAGGTCTTCAAGTAAATTACCTATTTATCATTTTGTTATACCTGATGTGCTACCCATAGAAGGAAACTTACTTGTACATCCTCTTATTGAATGTTGGGACCTTGAGTAGTTTCTATAAATCTCACATATTTCATCAAAGATTAGCTTAGAAATGTCATATTTTCCTATTAAGTTCAATGTATCCATTGTTTAATCTCTAATTCCTTTAAGAAATAGAATTTTAACAGTATCAGGAGTTAGATCTGGTTAACATGATCGTTGTAGGCTAAATGCAAAACGTTCATGAAAAGATTCCATTGATTCATCTTCTTTCTAAATCATGCAGAAAATTGCATTCCTTACTTCTTTTGTCTTGCAATAATGTTGATATTTGGTCAAGAATGCCTCCTTCATATTTTCCCACATTCTAATAGTCCTAAGACTCATAAACCATCATAACGTTGCAACTTTTAATCTTGCTAGGAACAAATTGAGCTTATGTGAATCACTTTGATAGACATAAATGTGACAAAGAATATCAAATGCAAACAAGAGCATGCTAGGATCCTCAACAGTCAGACCTCTAAAAATAGGAAGAGCATAGTGTCGAATGTTTTTCATTAGAGTATCATCTACAAGATGATCTATAGGAAATTCAAAAGTTATGGGGTTGTGATGTTTCACCAATGCTCGATCTTGTCTAGGTCCATTGTGTCCTAATTTACCACCTCCAATGTTTCCTTCACCAAGTTTACCTCCATTTTTATCTCCCGTGTTTTCTATTTCCTGAATGATTTCTAATGCCCAAGGACTATAGGAGACTGAGAATGGTTTTTCAAGAGACTTACTACACCGAGACTCAAAGGAATCAATAATTGTTTGGCTAACTCTAGATAACTAGTATTAGTAGGTGTATTTGATGGAAATTTAGTAACTGGTTTTATATCACCCTTTCCCAACCTAGAATGCCTTTTATTAGATTTCACTTCCTCAATCAATGAATTTTTCTCTTTTTGTAGTTTAAAACTTCTTCCTACTTATTTATTTATAACTATTCTTTTACTATCTCTAGCTCTATTCATTCACCTAAATGAAATCTCACAATGAAAACTAGAGTTACTTACCTAAGAAAGGTCAATAGTTGCTCAAATTTTCTCAAAGGTGCACTAGTCCTAACTTAACCCACTATGGCTTCATGCCTTTAATACATTTCCCTGGCAATGACACCAAAAATGTATGGTAAAACTATGGTTTAGATTAACACCTTTTTAATCTAAAATTGGTTTCATATGGTCTCCCTCAGTTTTTACCTAAAGATGTCATTTGGGATCGTAGACTGATGAAAGGTATAGTGACTATCTTCTCAAGGGATAAAGATAATAAGTCAAGTGGGGATGAATGCATCTAAAAATTGAAACACACTCTTTAGTCTAAGAATTTTACTAAAGCACACTCTTTAATCTAAGGTTCAAATTGAATTAAAGCTCTCTCTTTAATCTAAATTTCAAACGAAAGAGCACTTTACAAATTGATAAAATCCTACATTTGATCTAACACTCTAAGGTTAAATACAAGTAATGAACAACTAATTATATTCTCAAAACAACCCAATTCATAAAAGCTACAACTGATAATAAGCTTAAGTCTTGACTTATACATCCAGTGTCACACTCAAAATAATAAAGCAAGCCTTTATATTTTATTTCACATAGAATAATTCTAAGATTTTTCAAAATTACACAACACTATTCTGGCGAAAGGATCTTCTTTAACCTAGCGATAGGATTTGCAGAACTTTGGCGATAGAACAGTAACTAATTAATTAACAGTTTATATTAATTCTCTAATGCAACTTGTTTAATATCATTCAAAGCATTAAAACATCATAAAGAATAATGGATTACATATATATAACATGCTTACTGTCAATTATGATTAAATCCACAATGTAAATTTAAATATACTTTCACACACAATAAATTATATTCCACAAAAAATAAACAATTAAACCTACAACTGGTGATCAAGTAGTGGACCCTCCCCCCTAACATACGATTGAGTAAAATATTCACAAAAAAGAAAGAAACTTCAACAGAATATAAGTTCAATATTAATATTACATCTTCTTATTACCAAGTCTTTAGTGAAGAAACATATTTATTATTGACTTACAAACCATATGCATAACAAATTATAAACCGTATAACAATCAACTTAAGATTCATCACTATAATTACATCGGTGATACTTAAAATGGTGAAGTGGCTGCATGAAACTATTTTTCAGATTAAAACAAAAACTAAAATTCAACTAAACACCAGACCTATACTTAAGAATTGAACTATTTACTAAAGGGGGAATAACAAAAATCCATATGAAAATCTTCAGCCATGTATGAGAATAAACTTCCATAATGTCCTTCTCATTCATGAAGTTTCTTGTTCCACATGAATACCCGAAATAATGCTTGTTTAAAAGATTTAGTGCTATAAAGTTTATATTTCTTTCATTTATGCTCATTTTCAATTCTTGCAGTATAATAATCATGGTAACTTAGAGGATAAAAGAGCATAATGCAAACCAACATTGTCATGAAACTAGGCTAAATTATGTGAAAATGTAAGACATATTTTCACCCATCATTTCCCCCCAGCTGAGGTTTTTGCATGTCCTCATGCAACACTTACAATTCTAGCCTGATCAACAGCTAGTTTCTTTACTGCTCTGATCATCTAATTTTTCCACTATACTTTTGAATCCTTAATCATCTTTTGATGATTGGTCAGAGGAATGTATTTTTTCTTAAGGTTGTCCTTAATAGAAGTCTTGAATTCATAAATGGCTTGAAGATGCTTCTCCATGGGCACATATTCTATTTTTACCTTTTCTTCCCATGCTGCATTCTCGGTACCTATTTCCTATTTAAATGTGGCCTTCAATTCATTGAGTTTATTCTGATGGTATTCTTGTGAGACACATTCTGTAATTCTTCTCTCTTCCCAATAACCTTAGTTCATCAATAATTTTCATATGCTTGGCTATGGGTATATATTCTATCTCAATTCTTTGTTCCCATAAAGTTTCCATTTGTTCAAGGGATTGTTTATGTTCCTCCAAGGTGATATGTATGTCAGAATCTCCACCATTTTTTGGAATCCTTCTTAATTTCTCTACCATATTATGGTGATTTTCTATGGAGATGTATCTTAGCATCATTTTTTCTATTCCCCCTTAGTGATATATAAGTTTCCATGTCCAGTTTTTGATCTCTATATAATAATCTAGTTATTACTTTCTTCAATTCTTGTTCTTGCTTATAGAATTTCTCATATAACTGTTGTAACTTTTGTTGGAGAGGTGTATTTTGAGCTTCCAACCAGTGTACTTTTCCTTGCAATGCCCTAATTTGTAGAGTATAATATTCCTCCTCAGATTGTGAACTACCATTGAATTCCTCATATTGTTGTTCATTATTCCCCTAAAATTCCCCCGACTCTTCATTTACAGTTTATTGAGAATGGCTAGGGATAAATTCATGTGTAACATTGGGGCTTCGATTACTAATAGTGACTTGTTCATTTTCTATAAAATTAGGCTTCCAAGTACTCAGTTTTCAACCCAATGTCGTGTGGAAGGGTTAGGAATTCCATTTTCTCATCTATGATTATTGTACGGGTACCATCTGCTGGAATCCCAGTTTTCAAATGGTAACCGGCCAATGATGCTCATAGGTTTTCATCATTGGATATTTTATTGAATTTTCTTTTTCAACAATGATTAAGTTCTGAGGAGGCCAAAATGTTAGGGTTTGATAGATCTAGAACAATATAAGAATAAACAATTATATGAAGAAAACAAAAGAAGAATAAAACTTAACACGGATAACACATAGCTTTAATGTGGTTCACCCAAAACCTGGGCTATGTCCACCTACACAGTTGTCCAACCTTTCTTACTATCCAAAAAAATAGTACAACAACATTACAATGCATTATGCATCCCAGCCGCTTATAACATGTGTTTTAGGGCAACCTCTAAACGGGTCATTCTAGGGTTTTACAATGTCAGTCTTTACAATATCAACACCCACTACATGAGCAGTTGCCACAATATCAACACAAAAGGAACAATAGTAAGTTCCTTTGCTATGTCACAAAAGAAAGTTTCTTTTGAGAGTTGGCGCTTACAAAGCTTCAGGCAATGTCCATTGATGAGGAGAGATCATATTTTAGTGTCCAAAATACATAAGTGAACAACAATATTATCATATATACTTTGAATTCCATAAGGCCCAAGCTAGTGTGTGTGAAATTTTCCATGAAAATATTAAAATTGGGAGTCGTAAAGTAATGCCAAATCATCAAGTTAGAAATTCAAGGACTAGATAAAGTGATCATGTCACTTCTTGCATTGTTGTTGCACCAATTTAACATGAAGGAGCACATCCTATCATATTTCATCTAAATAATGGAGTTGAACCAATATTGCTTTATGTGCTTCACTAAGACTCATCCCAAGCTGGAGGGTGATACGAAGAGTATTCACTTCAAATTCAATTGGAAACAAAATTATCTTGCCATAGAAAAATTCATAGGGTGTGAGGTTGGTCGTCGTCTTCTAGGTTGTGTGATAGGCCCAAACTACTTTAGGAAGTCATTCTGTCCAATATCTTGTGTAATGCTACTATCTTTGTGAGAATATTTTCCAATTCTCAACTAGTCACTTCCACTTGCCCATTGGATTGTAGATGATATGGAGAGAAATTTTGATGCTTGATTTCATACTCCCAGACCAATGCCTCTATTAGGTTAGAGGTGAATTGTGCCCCTTGGTCTATGAAAATTCCATGAGGTACACCATACTTTGTAAAAAAATTTGAATACAAGAAGTTAGCAACTTTTGTATCTCAAGCATGTTTCAAGGCTACTAATTCTACCCATTTAGTAACATAATCCATACAAACCAAAATATATTCCTTATTCTGAGAAGGAAGACTAATGTTCCTAAAAAATCTAAACCCCATTTTTCAAAAGGTTCAATAGATAATTGGGGATGTAAAAGAATTTTAGTAGAGAAGGTAGGCCGACCCATCCGCAGAAATTTATTATAATTCTAAACAAACCTTTTACAATCCTTGTGAAGCGGTGGGAAAAAGTAACCTGTAGTTAAGAATTTATTAGTGGTCCCTTGTGTTGTGAAATGACCTCAACAAGGCTCAGAATGAAAAGCATGGAGGACTTCAAATACATCTTATTCTACAACACAATAATACATAACATCATCAATTCTAGTATGAAAAAGTAAATCATTGATCCAACTATATTTCCTACTAAGTCCTATGAGCTTTCGTATTACTCGTGGAGAGAAGTGGGGTGGAAATTTGTCAGTAACAAGGTAATTAGAAATATCAGAAAACCAAGGAGCCTTCACAGAAATAGAAAATAAGTGATCATCAGGAAAGGAATCACCCACTGGCTTTGGTTCATCTATATGTTGCAGTCATGATAGAAAATTAGCCACAACATTCTCTCGCCCTGGTTTGTCAAGAATTGTAATATCAAATTCCTACAAAAGAAACAACCATTGAATCACTTGTCCTCTAACAATTGGTTTTTTCATAAAAAAAATATAATAGAAAAATGATCCATATGCACAAAAAAATTATATCCAGTTATATAATGATCAAATTTATTAATTTCATAAACTATGACCAAGAATTCCTTCTCAGTGACAATATAGTTTATCTCACCACCAGTAAAATTCTTACTGATATAATAGATGGAGTAGAAGAGATTGTCCATAGAAGTATCTAATGCATCAGTGTGTGTATAGAATGGTAGTTTCCATTTGGGTCCCCGTAGTACAGGTGCAGAAATGATCTTACCTTTAATTTCCTTGAAATCATGCTGGCAACTAGGCATCCATGAGAAATCTGCATCTTTTCGTAACAACTCAAAGAGAGGTGTGCCAATTTTAGTGAAATTTTTAATAAACATGCGATAATAAGCCATGTGTCCTATGAAACTACGTACTTATTTTGGATAAGAAAGTACATGAAAGTTTTGAGTAATTTCTATCGTTTTAGGATCCACCTCAATTCCTCTAGAAGAGATATAATGACCTAGAACAATACCTTTGGTCATTAAGATATGGCATTTTTCATGACTTAAAGAAAGATTAGTATAAATGCATCATTTAAGCACCTTTTCAAGGTTTTCCTTAGCTTCTTCATATGTATCACCATAAACAGTAAAATCATCCATATACACTTCCACATAGTCATGAATCAAATTAGTAAAAATACTCAAGACTGCTCTCTGAAAGTAGTTGGGGTATTATATAACCCAAAGGGTAAGACATTGTAAGAAAATTTACCCCATGGACAAGTAAAATTATTCTTGTCTTGATCTTCTGGGGCAATACAGAATTGATTATACCCACTAAAACTATAAAAAAAAGAGAAGAATTTATTTCCAGCCAAAGTGTCTAGGATTTGGTCAATAAAAGGAAGTGGGAAATGATCTTTCTTAGTAGCCTTGTTAAGTTCCCTTTAATAAATATATATTCTCCATTTACCATTCTTTTTAGGTACTACCATAAGTGGAGACACCCATTGGCTATCAAATATAGGGTAAATGAATCCATGATTAAGTAGTTTCTGAGGTTCTTCTTTAACTATCTCTCTAAGGGATGGATTCAATCTTCTCTGAGGTTTTCACACAGGTCTACTCCCTTCTTCTGTATAGATGTGATGTGTACATTTAGAGGGATGTACACCTATCATATTTTGATAATCCCAAGAAAAATATTCCTTGTATGTACACAACATCTCAATCAGGTCATTGGATTGGGAAGCATTCTGATTTAGATTAATGTTGAGTGTTTTATCATGCAAAATTTGAGTGGCTTGGGATTGTAGAGGAGTATCTATAGCAAGGATTTGTGAACTAGATGAAGACGGGTTAAAATTCCCTGAGATAAAAAAAAAATGGAGTGTATATACAAGCATGTGGCAATAATTGATGCAAAGTCATAAAATGTTGAATAGAATGTGAATTGCTAACTAATAGAAAGTTCCCAAAGGAACAATTATCATTAATGCTAGTAGGAAAAAAATATTATTTCAAGAATATTGTCAACCAAATAAAGATTTTGTGAAAGATGATTAATAATAGCGTCTTCTGAAATATCCTCAAAATCTCCACTTTGTTCTATTGTCAAAATAGGTAAAGAATCATCAAAATCACTATCAATCCACAAGGGACTCTCTATTTATGATAAGGGTTGCACTGGAGGGTACAATGCCAAAATTTTGTGTGCTCCCCATTTTAAATCATCATGTTTTTAGACCTACAATTAATAAAGGCATTAGCAATAGGTAACCAAGGTCTTCCTAGAATTAAGCGGGTATCCCCCTAGCTTAATCTTTGGTTGCAAAAGCATAAAATTTGTTGGATGCTCCCATGATTCAATATAAATAATGACATCCTCAATCATACCTTTTGGTGTTACAATGGAGCGGTACCAATTGCAAGACCATTAGAGTAGGTCTAAGTCCTTGCAGGGCTAGCCTCTCCTTAGTCTCATTAGTCATTACATTTATAACTACCCCAAGATCTAAAAATATGTTTGGAATAATTAAATCACCAATCCGTACCTTAATCATTAGACTTTCTGCATCCACATACTTAGGAATGGAGATATTTCCTAGCATCAAGTCTGCAAGTTGTCCAATGACTCGGACTTTCGCGGGATCTTCTTTCTTCTTTTGTTTCCACCCATAAAGCTCCTTGATGGCTTTAGTATAAACTAGAAGATCCTGGATTTCCTACAAAAAAGGAATTTTGATATTAATATTTGTTAATTATATCATAAAATCAAATGCAGATTGGGGTTTTTTAGGATTTTGTGGTTGCTATTTAAATCTATCTGGAAAGGGGGGCTATTTGACTACTGGTTCATTGGGTTCATCTGGTGAATCTTCTATTTGTATTTTGGTGAGTACTTCAAGAGCCTTTCCTAATCTAAGTTGAACCCCATTGAATTCTAGAGCATTTATAGGGTAAGTGGGGTATCGTGCCACTTTATTACTGTAAACAAGTTGACTCACCTTATTATTAGGATTAGGTTCTGACTGAACTAGCATAGGTGTCATTTTCAATGGTTAAGAAGAACTAGATGATTGACTAGAGGGAAAATTAATAGATGGTAGAAATTATTGTTGTGCAGGTTGATAATGACTTATTATGGAGGTGGTGGATGTTTTGTGGTGGATAAGGATGTTGTGGATATTATTGTGGGAAAGGTGATGATGGTTGATGATAAAATAAATTTTGTGGCGATTGTGGCCTCTATTCATGGTGTCACCGCTATGAAGCATATGGGGGTTGTTGTGGCCATTTTGGATAGTGCGGAGGTTGCTTCCAACCTCCATACTATTTAGGAAGATTGGAAAAGGAATCTAATTTTCTTGGTCTAGCAAAATAATCACCTGGCATCCCAAGATGCATGGGTTGGGAAAAAGGTCACTTAGGGGCCATGGAATAAATAGGCTCTTCAGAATATTTTGTGTCGTGCATGCGTATGGGAAAAGTTTCAAATAGGAATTCTTGCTAAGTTCATTGAGGAAAGATATAATTGTCTATTATAAGGATAGTTTGCATTGCCATGTTTGTTACGATATGTGGAACAAAACACAGCTAAAGCCTTCTCAGGCATAAGTGTGCCAATTTGTTTTCCCATTTGGCTTAATAAATTAATTTTAAGGTCTTCAATTAAATTACCTATTTCTCATTTTTTTGTACCTGATGTTCTTCCCACAGAAGAAAACTTACTTGAACATCCTCTTACTGAACGCTAGAACCTTGAGTAGTTCCTGCAAATGTCACAGATTTTGTCAAAGTTTAGCTTAGAAATGTCACCTTTTCCTATTAAATTCAATGCATCCATAATTTTTTCTCTAATTCCCCTAAGAAATAACATTTTAACAGTATCAGGAGTCAGATTTGGTTGTTGTGGTCATTGCAGACTGAATGCAAAATGTTCAAGTAAATCTTCCATTGATTCATATTCTTTTTGAGTCATGCGGAAAATTTCATCCCTTCTTTTGTCTTGCAATATTATTGATATTTGGTCAAGAATGCCTCCTTCATATTTTCCCACATTCTGATATTACTAAGACTAATGAACCATCGTAACACTACATATTTCAATATGGATGGGAACACATTAATCTCTATGCATCACTCTGATAGTCATAAATGTGACAAAGAACATCAAATTCAAACAAGAACATGTCAAGATCCTCAATAGTTAGACCTCTAAAAATAGGAAGAGCAGACTGTGGAATATCTTTCATTGGAGCATCATCTATAGGATGAGGTATAGGAAATTCAAAAGTTATGGGGTTATGATGTTGCACCAATGCTCTATCTTGTCTAGGTCCATTGTGTCCTAAGTTTCCTCCCCCAAGGTTACCTCCATTGTTATCTCCCATGTTTTCTATTTCCTGAATGATTTCTAATGCCCATGGAGTATAGGAGACTGAGAATGGTTTTTTAGGGGGCTTTGTACACCGAGACTCTAAGGAATCATTAAATTGTTTAGATTATCCTAGAGAACTAGTGATAGCAGGTATATTTGATAGAACATTATTAATTGATTTTAGATCACCTTTTCCCGACCTAGACTGTCCTTTCTTAGATTTTACTTCCTCAATCAATGAATTTTTCTCTTTTCGTGGTTTTGAAATACTTCGTACTTATTTCTTTATAAATATTCATTTACTATCTGTAGCTCAATTCATGCACCTAAATCACAATGCAAACTAGAGTTACTTACCTAAGCAAGGTTAATAGTTTCTCAGATTTTCTCAGAGGCGCACTGGTCCTAACTTCACCCACTATGGCTTCACGTCTTTAATACCTTTCCCCAACAACAATGCCAAAATTGTACAGTAAAATTATGGTTTATATTAACTCTTATTTAAGCTAAAATTGGATTCATATGGACTCCCTCAGTTTGTATCTAAAGATGTTAATTCCGGGTTGTAGACCGATGAAAGGTATAGTGCCTATTTGCTCAAGGGATGAAGATAATAAGTCAAGTGTGGATGAATGCTTCTAAGAATTGAAACACACTCTTTAGTCTTATAATTAAATTAAAGAAGACTCTTTAATCTAAGGTTCAAATTGAATTAAATCTCTCTCTTTAATCTAAAGTTCAAACTGAAGCACACTTTACAAGTAGATAAATCCTACGTTTGATCTAACACTCTAAGGTTAAATACAAGGAATGAACAACTAATTATATTCTCAAAAAAACCCAATTAATAAAAGACACAACTGATAAAAATATTAAGCCTTGATTTATACATCCATGGTCATAGTCAAAATGACAAAGCAATCCTTTATATTTTATTTCACACAGAATAATTCTAAGAATTATAAAAATTACACAACACTATTCTGGCGACAGGAGCTTCTGTATCCTAGCAACAAGATCTGCATAACTTTGGCGATAGAACAGTAACTAATTAATTGACAGTTTATATTAATTCTCTGATGAAGATTGTTTAATATCATTCAAAGCATTACAAAATCATAAAGAAGAATGGATTACATCTATATAACATGCTTACTGTTAATTATGATTAAATCCACAATGTAAATGTAAATATACTTTCACACATAGTAAACTATATTCCACACAAAATAAACAATTAAACCTGCAACTGGTGATAAAGGAGTGGGCCCTCCTCCCTGGGTAAGTGCCCAAAGATGGGGGACCAAAATGGGGATATAAGATGCCACTTTTTTTTTTCTAAAATCAACAAAGTCTAAACTTCAACGAGAAATTGAGGATAGTTACCCTCAAAATTTTGAAATGTGACAAAACCAAGAGTTGTTATACTCTGAATCTAGTTTTTAAACTACTAATTTATTTTTTAAATGGTGGAGATTAAGGCCCTAAAAAATGGGGAGCACAAAAAGTAGTCTTTTTTTTGTGAAAAAACATAACATAGCGTCTGGTGTGCTCCCCCTAAAATGTTAACTTTAAAAAAAAAAAAATCACTTCAGTGAGAAATTATCTAACACCACCTAGTTTATCCTAGATTTTTCTACTAACTGTTTGATGAAATTATGATTTTTTGTATTTTTTGAAGTGAACACATCCAGAAAAACGTGAAAAAAGTGTGTAGAATGCAGTCTAGTTTCTGAAAATGTAATTTGTTTCAAAATTTGATGAATGAGCCAAAATCTAAGCCCAAATGAATACACGTTGGTTTTTGACAAAAAATAGGCATACTTACAAAAGAAATTAGAGATGAAAAGCTTAACATGATGAGAATGAAAAATAAATTATATGGTCAAATAGGTAACAGAGAGATCTACAATATCATGCCATCTGATTTTATCATTATTGAATCACATGCAATCCTAACAGGGAGCACACAAGAAAAAATGTTAATTTTTTGTAGGTTTACTGCAAAACCCGTCTCAGACCTGTTTGAATCCTCCAATCCTTTGGGTTGGATCTCCAAGTCAAATCCAAGCCTTAGTCTTGGTAAAATTCAATGTAGTTAAAAGCGTGCACGCGCTATAGTGCGTGTGCGCTATGTAAATCTATAGTTTATATAGCGCGTACGCGCTATAGTGTGTACACACTATAGCGTGCATGCACTATGTAAACCTTAAGAAAAAGGCCTAAGGGAGGGGGAGAAAGCTCAACAGGCCATGTCAGACCAATTCCAACACTAGGTCAATACATAAAATGTAAAATGTATATACTTTCAGGATGTTTGAGAGTGGTTTCAGCTTCATAGGAGTTAAGATAAAGATTCTAGATTTTGAGAGTTTTTAGGAAATTTCAGACTTAGCCAAATTTTAGGAATCAACACATTATCTTCAACATGATTCTCAGTGGACTATTGATTTTATCCTTAATCCCTTGACTTTATTAAGAATACTCTTTAGGGTTCTAAGTGGTTCTAATGTATCATAAGGGGTCATAATGGGTCATAAGTGGTCCTAGGTCCCCTTAGGACCCATTACGACCCCTTAGGACACATTAGGACCTCTTAAGACCCCTTAGAACACATTAATCATTGTAGGACACACTAATGGGCTCTAATATGTTCTAATGTGTACTAATGTTTTGTAAGGGGTTTTAATGGGTTCTAAGTGGTCCTTGGAACCCTTAGGATCCATTAGGACCCCTTAGGACCTATTAAGACCCATTAGGACACATTAGGACTCATTAAGACCCCTTAGAACACATTAATAGTCATAGAATCCATTAGAGAGAGAGAGAGAGAAAGCACATTAATCACCATAGGACACTCTTTAGAGTTATAAGTGGTTATAATGTATCATAAGGGTCATAATGGGTCCTAAGTGGCCCTACGACCCTTTAGGACCCATTACAACTCCTTAGGACACATTAGGACCCATTAGAACATCTTAGGACACATTATGATCTCTTAGGACCCCTTAGAATGCATTAATCATTGTAGGACACACTAATGGGCTCTAATGTGTCCTAATGTTTTCAAAGGGGTTCTAATGGGTTCTCAGTGGTCCTAGGAACCCTTAGGACCCATTAAGACCCATTTAAACACATTAGGACCCGTTAGGACCCCTTAGAACACATTAATAGTCATAGGACTCATTAGAGAGAGAGGGAGGGAGAGAAGGTGAGGACTCATTACATCTTAAGGGTCCTAAGGATTGTCAAGGGGTCCTAGGATACATTAATGTTTCTGAAGACCCCTTACCATATAGTAATGAATGGTAAGGGGTCTTAAGAGGTCTTAAGACATATTAATCTATCCTAGGAGCCCTTATGACCCCTTATGAATCCTAAGATGCATGGTAAGGGGTCATAAGGGGTCCTAGGACATATTAATATGTCGTAGAACCCCTTATGATCCCTTAGGACTCCTCTCTCTACATCTTAGGGGTCATAGGATTGTTAAGGGATCCTAGGACACATTAATGTGTCCTAGGACCCCTTAGACCCCTTACAACCCCCTAGGACCCCTTACCATAAACTAATGAATGGTAAGGGATCCTAAGGGGTCTTAAGGTGTCTTAAGACACATTAATGTGTCTTAGGACCCTTCATGACCCCTTACAAACTTTTAAGACACCTAATATGTATGATAAGGGGTCATAAGGGGTCATAAGGGATCTTGGGACACATTAATGTGTCCTAGAAACCCCTTATGACCCCTTAGGACCCTTGAGGACCCCTCTCTCTAAATATTAGGGGTTGTAATGGTTTTTAATGTGTCGTAGGACCTCTTAGACCCCTTACAACCCCTTAGGACAACTTACCATACACTAATGAATGGTAAGGGATGCTAAGGGGTCATCAGTGGTCTTAAGGGGTCCTAGGACACATTATTATGTTGCAGGACCCCTTACAACCCCTTACAATAAACCAATGAATTGTAAGGGCCCTAAGGGGCCCTATGACACATTACTGTGTTGTAGGACCCTTTAAGACCCCTTAGGACCCCTTACCATACACTAATATATGGTAAGGGATCATAAGGGGTCCTATGACACACTAATTTGTCTTAGAACCCCTTATGACCCTTTATCACACCTAAGATGTAGGGAAACAGGTCATAAGGGGTCCTAGGAAACCTAATGACCCCTTAGTACCCTTTCAGAATCCTCTCTCTACATATTAGGTTTCATAAGGGTTATTAACTTTACCTAGAACACATAATTATGTCCTAGGACCTCTTAAGATCCCTAAAGACCCCTTACCATACACTAATGGATGGTAAGATGTCATAAGGCATCTTACGGTGTTCTAGGAGACATTAAGGTGTTCTAGGACACATTAGTGTGTCCTAGAACCCCTTATTACCCCTTAGGACACTTTAATATCCCTAAGGTGTGTAATAAGGGGTCGTAAGGTGTCCTAAGGGGTCATAAGGAGTTTTAGGACATATTAATGTGTCCTAGGACCCCTTATCACCCCTTACAACCCTTGAAACCCCCTCTCTCCACATCTTAGGGATCGTAAGGGTTGTTAAGGGGTCCTCACATTAATATGCCCTATGACCCCTTATACCCCTTATGACCCCTTTGGACCCCTTACCATACACTAATGAATGGTAAGGGGTCGTAAGAGTTTGTAAGTGGTCTTAAGGGACCCTAGGATACATTAATGTGTCTTAGAACCCCTTATGACTCCTTAAGAGCCTTTACGACCCCTAATATGTATGGTAAGGGGTCATAAGGTTTCCTAAGGGTCAAAAGGGGTCCTAGGACACATTTCCTAGGACACAATGTGTCCTAGGACCCCTTCTAACCCTTTAGTACCCTTGAATACCCATCTCTACATCTTAAGATTCATAAGGGTTGTTAAGGTGTCTTATGACACATTAATGTGTATTATGACCCCTTAGAGCCCTTACAACCTCCTAGGATGCCTTACCATACACTAGTGAATGATAATGTGTCCTAAGGGGTCTTAAGACACATTATGTGTCATAGGACCCCATATGACCCCTTATGACCTTTTAGGACCCTTAAGGTGTATGATAATTGGTCCTAAGGGTTCATAAGGGTTCCTATAACCCCTTATGACCTCATAGGCCCCTTTAACATCCCTAAGATGTAGGTTAAGGGGTCCTAAGACACTTTAATATGTCCTAGGACCACTTAGTAGCCCTTAGCACCCCTTATGACCCCATATGCCCCTTTAACATCCCTAAGATGTAGGTTAAGGGGTCCTAAGGGGTCTTAGGACACTTTAATATGTCATAGGAACCCTTAGTACCCTTTAGGACCCCTCTCTCTACATATTAGGTGTTGCAAGGGTTGTTAATGGGTCATAGCACACATTACTAAGTCATAGGACTCTCTAACACCCCCTAGGACCCCTTACCATACACTACTGTATGATAAGGGGTCATAAGGGGTCTTAAGAGGTCCTAAGACACATTAATGTGTCCTAGAACCTATTTTGACCCCTTAGGACCCTTTAATACCCATAAGATGTATGGTAAAGTGTCGTAAGGTGTCATAAGGGATCATAAGGGGTCGTAGGACACATTAATGTGTCCTAATACCCCTTAGGACTCTTTAAGAACCCTCTCTCTACATCCTATGGGTCATAAGGGTTTTTAAGGGGTCATAGTCCACACAATAATGTGTCTCAGGAGACCTTAGACCCCTTAAGACCCCTTACCATACACTAACAAATGTTAAAGGTTCCTAGAAGGGGTCGTAAGGGGTCCTAAGACACATTAATGTGTTGTAGGATCTGTTATGACTCCTTACAACCCTCTAGGACCCCCTAAGATGTATTATAAGGGGTCCTAGGGAGTCATAGGAGGTCTTAGAACACATTAATGTGTCCTACAACCCCTTATGACCCCTTAGGAACCTTGAAGATCCCTCTCTCTTCATCTTAGGGCTTGTAAGGGTTGTTAAGGGGTTGTAGGACACATCAATATGTCCTAAGAACCCTTATAAGCCCTGTGACCCCTTAGGACCCCTTACCATACACTAATTAATTATAAAAAGTCCTAAGGGCTCGTAAGTAGTCTTAAGGGGTCATATGACACATTAGCGTGTCCTAGAACCCATTATGACCCCTTAGGACCATTTACAACACTTAAGATGCATTGTAAGGGGTCCTTAGGTGTCCTAAGGGTCAAAAGGGGTCCTAGAACACATTAATGTGTATTAGGACCCCTTATGACCCTTAAGGACCCCTCTGCCTACATCTTATCTATTGTAAGGGTTTTTAACGAGTCCTAGGACACATTGTTATGTCCTAACACTCTCTAACACCCCTTAGGGTCCCTTACCATACACTAATGTATGGTAAGGGGTTTTAAGGGGTTCTAGGATAGATTAATGTGTCCTAGAACCCCTTATCACCCCTTAGGACCCTTTACGACACCTAAGATGTATGGTAATGAATTGTAAGGTGTCCTAAGGGGTCATAAGTGGTCCTAGGACACATTAAATGGATGCAATGGGTCCTAGGACACATTATTGTGTCTTAGGATACCCTATGACCACTTAGGATCATTGAAGACCTGTCTCTACGTCTTAGGGGTTGTTAAGGGGTCTTAAGGGGTCCTAGGACACATTAATGTGTCCTAGTACCCCTTATGACCCATTGCGACACTTTAGGACCCCTAAGATGTATGGTAAGGGGTCCTAAGGGGTCATAGGACATGTTAATGAGTCCTAGGACCCATTATGACCCCTTAAGACCCTTTAGGACCCCTCTCTCTACATCTTAGGGGTCATAAGACTTGTTAAGGGATCCTAGGGGGTTGTAAGTGGTCTTAAGGAATCCTAGGACATATTAACATGTCCTATAACATCTTATTACCCCTTAGGACCCTTTATAATCCCTAAGATGTATCATAAAGGGTCCTAAGGATTCATAGTGAGTCATAAAGGGGTCCTAAGACATAGTAATTTGTCCTAGGACCCCTTATGACTCCTTAGGGCCCTTTTAGAACCTTCTCTATACATCTTATGGGTCATAAGGGTTGTTAAGGGGTCCTAAGACACTTTAAGGTGAAATATGACCCCTTAGGACCCCTTACCATACACTAATTAATTGTAAGGGTTCCTAAGAGTTTTTAAGTAGTCTTAAGTGATCCTAGGACACATTAATGTGTCTTAGAACTTTAGGACCCTTGAAGACCCCTCTCTCTACATATTAAGGGTCATAAGGGTTGTTAAGGTCTCTTATGACACATTAATGTGTCCTAGCACCCCTTAGACCCCTTAGGATGCCTTACCATACACTAGTGAATGATAATGTGTCCTAAGGGGTTTTAAGGGGTCATATAACACATTAACGTGTCCTAGAACCCATTATGACCCCTTAGGACCCTATACGACATGTAAGATGTGTGGTAAGGGGTTTTAAGGGGTCATAAGGCATCCTAGGACACTATAAGGGGTCGTAAGGGGTCATAAGGGGTCCTAGGACACTGATAGTGTCCTAGGATGCCTTATGACCCCTTACGACCCCTTACCATACATCTTAGGTTCTGTAAAGGGTCCTAAGGGGTCATAATGAGCTCTAGGACACGCTAATGTGTCATATGACCCCTTAAGACCCCTTACAACCCTTAGGACACATTACCAGTCCTAGGACACATTAATGTGTCCTACAATGCCTTATGACCACTTAGGATCATTAAAGATCCCTCTCTACATCTTAGGGGTTGTAGGGGTTGCAAGGGTTGTTATGGGGTCTTAAGGGGCCCTAAGACATAATACTATGTCCTAGAACCCCTTATGACCCATTGCAACCATTTAGGACCCCTAAGATGTATGGTAAGGGGTCCTAGGACATGGTAATGTGTCCTAGAACCCCTTATGACCCTCTAGGACCCCTCTCTATATCTTAGGGGTCATAAGAGTTGTTAAGGGGTCCTAAGGGGTTATAAGTGGTCTTAAGGGGTCCTATGATATATTAACGTGTCTTAGAACCCTCTCTCTACATATTATGGGTCGTAAGGGGTTTTAAGTGGTCCTAAGACACATTAATGTGCCCTATGACCCCTTATACCCCTTAGGACCCCTTACCATACACTAATGAACGGTAAGGGGTTCAAAGAGTTTATAAGTGGTCTTAAGGGATCCTAAGATACATTAATGTGTCTTAGAACCCCCTATGACCCCTTAAGAGTCTTTATGACCCCTAAGATGTATGGTAAGGGGTACTAAGGTTTCATAAGGGTCAAAATGGGTCCTAGGACACATTAATGTGTCTTAGGACCCCTTCTGACCCTTTAGGACCCTTGAAGACCCCTCTCTCTACATCTTAAGGCCCATAAGGGTTGTTAAGGTTTCTTATGATATATTAATGTGTCCTAGGACCCTTTAGACCCCTTAGGATGCCTTCCCATACACTAGTGAATGGTAATGTGTCCTAAGGGGTTGTAAGGTGTCTTAAGGGGTCATATGACACATTAACGTGTCCTAGAACCCCTTATGACCCTTTACAACACATAAGATATATGGTAAGGGGTTGTAAGGGGTCATAAGTGGTCCTAGGATACATTAATGTATCTTGGGATTCCTTATGACCACTTAGGATCATTGAAGACCCCTCTCTACATCTTAGAAATTATAAGGGTTGTTAAGGGGTCTTATGGTGTTCTAAGACACAATAATGTGTCCTAGGACCCCTTATGACCCATTGCGACCCTTTAGGACCCCTAAGATGTATGGTAAGAGGTCCTAAGGGATCATAAGGGGTCCTAGGACATGGTAATGTGTCCTAGGACCCCTTATGACCCCTTAGGACCCTCTAGGACCTCTCTCTACATCTTAGGGATCATAAGGGTTGTTAAGGGGTCCTAAGGGATTGTAAGTGGTCTTAAGGGTTCTTAGAACATATTAACGTGTCCTATAACCCCTTATGACCCCTTAGGACCCTTTACGACCCCTAAGATGTATGATAAGGGGTCCTAAGGTGTTCTAATGGGTCATAAGGGGTCCTAAGACAATAATGTATCCTCAGACCCCTTATCACTCCTTAGGACCCTTAAAGAACCCTCTCTCTACATATTATGGGTCGTAAGGGTTGTTAAGGGATCATGTGTCCTAGGACCCCTTAGACCCCTTATGACCCCTTACCATACACTAATGAATGGTAAGGGGTCCTATGGGTTTGTTGGTGTTCTTAAGGGTTCCTCAGACACATTAATGTTTCCTAGAGCACCTTATGACCCCCTAGGACCCTTTACAAACCCTAAGATGTATGGTAAGGGGTCCTAAGGTGTTCTAAGGGGTCATAAGGGTCTCTCTCTCTCTCTCTCTCTCTCTCTCTCTCTCCTAACATGGTTAAACATACATGTCAATTACCAAACAAACCATACCATAAATAATACAATAATATATTATCCTTAAATGATCATGCACAAGTCAAGGGCTTAAGGTTACAATCAATAGGACCCTTTGAGAATCATGTTGAAGACAATGTGTTGATTCCTGAAATTTGGCTAAGTCTAAAATTTTATAAAAACCCTCAAAATCCAAAATCTTTATCTTAACTCCTATGAAGCTAAAACCACTCTCAAACATCCTGAAAGTATAAAAATAAAATGTAACTTAAGTATAAGAAAGGAATGGTAACTTATACTTAAATGTTACATTTTGTGTATTTTTCCTAGTGCTGAAATTGGTCTGGCGAGGCCTGTTGGACTTTCTCTCTCTCCCTCCCTTAAGATTTTTCCTAATGTTAAATAGTGTGTATGTGTTATAGTGTGCACGCGCTATTAGCTTTGATTGCCCATGCCTTAGGCTGGGGCAATCCAATCCATAGGGCATGCACCCTATAGCACTTGTGCGCTATAGGGCGTATGCCCTATTGCTTTTGGGGGACCAAAAAAAGATTTGGCATCTTTTTGGTCCCCCATCTTTGCGCATATACCCCCTAATAACTGATTGAGTAAAAGCTTCACACAAAAGATAACAACTTCAACATAATGTAAGTTCAATATTAATATTATATCTTCTAATTACCAAGTCTTTAGTGAAGATACATATGTATACTTGTCTTACAAACCATATGCATAACAAATTACAAACCGTATAACAATTAACTTAAGATTCATGGCTGGAATTACATCGGTGATACTGAAAATAGCGATGTGCCCATAGGCCACTATTTTTCATATTAAAACAAAAACAAAACTTCAACTAAATACTAGTCCTATACTTAACAGTCCAACTATTTACTAAAGTGGGAATAACAAAAATTCGTATTAAAAAATCTTCAGCCACGCATGAGAAGAAACTTCCATAATCTCCTTCTTGTTCATGAAGTGTCTTGTTCCAAATGAATACCTGAATTAATGCCTGTTTAACAGATTAAGTGCTAGAAAGTTTATGTTTCTTTCATTTATGCTAATTATCAATTCTTCTATAATAATCATGGTGACTTAGAGGACAAAAGAGCATAATGCAAACCAAAATGGTCATGAAACTAGGCTAACTTTGTTGGAATAACGATCTATTTGTCATCAGTGAATGCACTTAGTGAAAACACTTATTCGATTTTGAATGCTTACCAAGCTCATCACTCAGTCCACAGCCTATACCGAACATTCAGTAAAGCTCACCGATCAAACAGTTCAAACCGAGCAGTAAGGCAGTCACCGAGTATATGAGAAGAACAACAGTTACCGAGCAGACGGTAGTCACCGAGCTTCACCGTAACTACCGAGTCATC
>MU228530.1:1472400-1494306 GCA_018584345.1 Thuja plicata | reverse complement strand
TACTTTCAGGATGGAGATTTTGTTTAATATTTGGAAAGATAGAAATGTTGTTATATTCTCTCACAGCTCTCTTGATACGAATGTTGCTTTGTTTAACAAAGCTTGTATATGTAATAATGTTATGATGTAGATTCAAGTTCAAGCCAATAAAGTGGCTCTGGAAGTGGCTCACCTGCAAGAGTTGCTCAATCATTGGGGCAATGCTCCCTGCACTGTCGCTCGGGTTCCTCTGAATGCCCTTTATGCTGAAGGTACGCCTCCCAGAGGCCGCCGCCGCGGGCGCAGTTCTTCGGCGCGCTGCTTGCACACTTCGCGGTCCCAGGCTCCTCGTCACCACTCCCCGAGGGGATGGCGGCCCCGCTCGGCTTCTTCGCCTCCTCGGCCTTCTGGGTGGTCACCGGCTCCGGCGCAGTCTGCCCCTCCTTATGCTCCTAGTGCTCGCCGTGGTTTGGATTGGCCTCCTGCCACCTCTTCCAAGTATCCCCGCCTGGCTCTTGCAATCTCCCCGCCCAGGGCGGATGAAAAAGAAAAAGAAAAAGATGATGATGATGGTTGGTCGCTTCCCAACCCTCCTGTCAATCCCACTAAGCCGTGGGGATCAGATGATAAAGATCCACCACCTTCTGCTATTGCTCTTGCTGCCTAATGGCTTTATGTTTTTTTTATGAATAGTTTTCGTTTCCGGCTCTGCCGTGTGAACTCTGCGGGGTGATTTCTATGTCCCCCGGCCCCTTTTTTGTGGATATGTAACTTTAATATTTTTAATAGAAAAGGCACTATTCATAAAAAATATATATATATATATATATATTATGTACTAATAGTCATTTACATATTGAATTTGTGAACAATTATTAGGATATTTCTACGTCATTTTGAAATTATTACTTTTTGATCCTTTGCACGTAACAAATCTCAAGAACAAGGTTAAAGGTACAAAGCCAATGTGGATAGCACTGTTGTTGATCGAAGTCAGAAAAATGGAGGATACAATGATTAGGGTTGAGGCTACCCTTAAAAACCCTATAAACCCTGTTTTACTTAATCAAAAACAAATCTCACATCAAAATAAAATCTTACAAATTAATGTACCATTCCTTTAAGATCTCTAATTATGCTCTCCTATTATACAAATCAATCAAAAATAATAATATTATGATTCAATTTAAATTTCTATATTTTAAAGTTAAAAATTAACACAAAAGTAATAATAATAATAATATATTTTATAGATAATATTACCTTTAGAACACTTCAATCGAAACTGCCCCGACACAGGAAATTTTTACCTTTTTTAATATTGAAAACGTGTTTGAGTTTGAACGTAGATCTTTTTGAAAGAACGGCCGAAGGGGATATATACAGTGAATATATTGCATAACGGTTTGTAAACGCTGGAAGTTGTTCCTAAGTCTTACAAGTTGGAAGTGGTCTACTTGTGTTTGCGTGACAGAATTGTGGAAATGAATATACACATCGAGTATCTGTCAATATTTTTACTGGTGGTGTGTATATACATACGTATTCTGGGGAGTAATGTGTTTCCTCTTAGTTTGGCCGTTTACGAATTTGTATATATACATTGAGACAGAACATATTATAAGGTATAGTATATACACTTTGAGACAGAACATATTATAAGGTGTATATACACATAGAGTACATGATTTACAAATATACGGTAGCCTGTGATTCTAATTATCCAGAGCAAATTCATTTTAGTCTTAAATACAGTTAATTTTTCTATAATTAAAAAAATAAATTTCGAAGTAAAGGCAAAAATTTGAGTGCAATAATTGAGTGTAAATTAGTATACTTATATATAGAAAAATTTATGTAAAAAATTATGTCTAGTTTTCAATTTTACTTTTTTATTTATACAATTAAAAATAAGTCGAATATAAAATTTGCTTTATACGCTGTGTCAAGTTTCTATTTTTGACCTTGTTTAGACTATGCTCCATTGTAGAACACCTATGAACATAATGAGGTTCTTTGTCATTATGAGAGGAAACCTTTTGGTTTAGTGACTAATATAATAGGTTTAATTAATTTAGATTGATTAATAAATATCTAATTGAGATGGACAATTTAATAATTTATAAATAAAAATAATGTTATTTAATTTTTTTATCAAAAGATGAAAAAATATTAAATGAATTTAAATGGTATATGCTTTAATATTTAAATGGCATAACAATATAAAGACTATGATCAATCTCCGTATATGCTTTAATATTTAAATGGCATAACAATATAAAGACTATGATCAATCCCCATGATATCCTCCTATGAACTAGGGCTATAATAGTATGCAGTAGAAGTATTTACTAAATTGTATCAACTCTCTTTAATAAATTTTCATGGGCATACACCTCTCTCACTAGGTATTGTTCTTCAAATTCATAAAATATTATGAATAAAAAAAGTTAATGTATTATATTAAATATTATGATACACTTTTCTAGTTTAAGCCTTTATAGGAGTATCACTAACTAAATATTTTGAGGAATTTTTGACACAATAGTGCTTACAAAACTTCTTATAAAAACCTCCATCTCAAGCACCTAACAAATAGGAGAGGAAATGCACAAAACCATCAAATGACCCAAAAATATGACACCCATATTCCTAGTTAAAATTCCAATACCCAAATCCTGAGATGATTTCAAAGGCTAAATTACATATTCCTTCCAATGTGGGAAGCTTAACAACCGAAGATGTTTTTATTGACGAAGGTGCAAGTTGTAGAGCTTAAAGAGGTTCATATCTTAGGCATCCAAGAACTAGTGCCAAACAACCCAAGATATTTTTTATTGATGAAGGTGCAAGTTGTCATACTATTGTGTGGTAGTTAACAATTAATTTTTCCCTAGCTTGTTCTAGGAATTACTACTCATTCCTAATATTCATATCTAGCTCTTCATCTAGACGTTCACCCCTTGATTTAGATTCATGCATGTATATTCAACTTAGTTTATTTATGTGCTTCTAAAAATAAATCCTAAATCTTTAAATTAAAATTTCTTGAATTGGATTTGTGTTTCCCTTCCATACTTGTTGTCATGAACTAACTAAAACATTAATTGTTTCAAACTATACATTAGAATGTTGTATTTGAAAACTAACCTCTTTGTTCACTCTCATTGAATCAACTTAAATAAGAATTTGACCAAGAAATATCCCCCTTCAAACTAACTCAATACTATTTCTAAATACTAGAAATTAGCTATTACATGCCACAAAAGCATAAGAAAACGACTTATAAAAGGCCACATTAGAAAAACTTATATTTATAATCTCAAATTTAGATGTATTCACATTCTCAACTACATTTATAAAAAAGACAATTATAATCATTTAATTTATTTTACAAGTATCATTTAATAAACCTAATTTTCTAATATCTTAATAAATTGGCATCTAACTTTTATCATATATTTCTTCATCAAAATAAAAATTAAATATATTAATCTTAAAAATTAAATACATTCATCTTTTGGTACATACGATTTTTAAGGCACGAGGCACTAATTGAAAATTAAAATAAAAAGCTAAAAAATTAAATAATCAATAAAATTTTAAAAATGTAAACATAAGAATAAAAGAAGAAAATGAGAAGTATAAATAAAAGAAACAAGATTAATTATTATATAAAGGATTCTATTATTTATCTAAAGTTAATGATTTTTTTTTTTTTTTTTAAATTTTTAAAAAGGATAAGAAATAAATTGAATAGATATAATATAATGAAAATGTTATTATTATTTTGAATTTTAAAAATATAAGAAAAAAATTGAATTAATATAATAAATATAAAATAATTTATTACATATGTTTATAGATTTGGATAAAAATATAATAAGAAATATATTTAAGCATAGAAAACACACATCATATAAATTTTACTTATATCTTACAAAAATATATATAATTAAGATGAAAGTAGATAAAAAGAAAATAAACTTACACATTGAATCTAAAAATCATATGTAAAAACTACTACAAACTAAACAATTTTGATATCTTTAATATCCATTTTGTATTCTTTAAATATACATTAATTTTATCATTTATCTTAATATCAATTTTCAAGTGTAATTAGTGCATAATTAACCTAATCTTGTAAGGTTTTAGTTTAACCACACAACAAATATATATAGCTACTAGTACATCATACAAAGAGACAATTAACATTTCTTTTGAAAAGTACTTCATGTGGTATACTAAATATATAGGTGGATACTTCTTTTGCATCACCATGAGATGAGGGCTAGATGATTCTTGAGCTCTCATCTCTAATCTCTTAATTTAATGCAAAAATAATCTTATAAAGTAAATATATATCCACCATTTAAACTTCATAATATATAAAAAGATTTTAGGAAAAACAAGTAAGTTTACTCTTGGTAAATTAGGGAAAGGCACCACTAGTGGCTATAGCTAAAATCGCGTCCAAAAAAAGTGTTTACCGATACTTGACCCCCATTGCACCAATAATTATTCACTCAACTCACTAGTATTGATTCACAAATCTCCACTAATATACACTAATGACCCCTATTCACTACTTATTCCTTTTTCCCTATGCTTTTTAATATGCTTGATTAGAAGTTTCCCTAAATAGGCTATACATCCTCATATCTTTGTGCATTGTTTGAATAAAAAGAATAGACACCCTCATGTGTAGGGCGGAATCATCCCCCTTACATAATGCGGGACACACAATGTCAATATCATAATTGAGTGAGTGGGATGATCATTTCCATGTAAATTATTACCATGTCAATGGATCCCCATTCGCTTTCTTAAGAAAGATGTGACACCACCTTTTTTAATTAAAAATAAAAGTCTAACAAAAAAATGTTCGATGGTTTTCATTTGGGAAATGTTGGCCATGGTTTTTTTTAGGAGTGAAATTGTATGCGGCTAAATGTAAACAGCACTTGTACTTATGTTTGAATTTCATTTAATTATTAAAAAAATGTATTTGATAAGTAAATGCCTTGAAAGGTACTTGCAGCAGCCTTCTCTTTTAAACTATTAACTATTTGTTTATTGAACTATTAAATCTTTTAAAATACAAATATGTCACTAAGGTCTCGTATGCATTTCATATACATTATGTAGAAGATTTTACTTTGATGCGAGTGGCAATAGGAATTTATATGCATGTTGTGTATTTTCTCTTTCAGAGTTTTAGTTTGTATTCTATTTGTTCAGCTTCTTAGAAAAATTTAAATTAACAATGTATAGATAATTTAAGATATAATTCAATTATTCTATTTGATATTAAAAGATATAAATTATAAAATCATTTTTATAATTAAAATTGGATGTATAAATTAATGGTTCATCAATTTAGAGTTATGATATGAGTAAGAGTTTTTTTTTTTTTCTTTTAAATAATATTTTTAAGTTTATTTTGAAACATAATCTTTAGTTTCTTCATTACATTATAATGTCAATTATATATATTTAGCTATTTATTTTTTAATGCAAAATAACTCATATACAATATTCTGGTCGTAGACATATTCTAGGTTTAGGGAACATTATATAATATTTTTTATTCAATTTTTCTTTCAAAATTACATGTAGGGATTTAGATTAGTTTTTAGTTATCTTATATTTAAAAATTTATTAATTTGATAAAAAAATTGTTCTTATGTTTTTTTATTTTAATTTCACTTCTCATATTTTATATTGAAGTTAAAAAATTAAAATAATTATTAAATTATATTAAAGTTATAAACAATATACTTTTCACAATAAAGATTAATATAAAAATTTTAAATATATTTATTGAAGCGATATTTTTCTATTGGCCCGCCTACAGGTAACAAAAGCTCAAAGCCCATTTCATATAGGAAATGTTAGAGGGATAGGGAGATATAGGGAGAAATATGAATGGAGAGACAAAGAGGAAGGGAGTGTGAGGGAGAGAAATAGGAAGAGGAGGAGAGGAGAGAGGAGAGATGAAAATGTAAAAAGATAAAGATATATAAGGTGATATATAGAGAAATGTGTGTGTAGATAGATATATAGATGGATAAATGGATGATGGATAGATAGATAGAGTAGATCAAAGAAAAATAGAGCAAATGTGATATAGGTAGAGAAAGGTGAAAGGTAAAGATGGGGATAAGATAAGATAGAGGTAGAGAGGGATAAAGATGGTGTGTCTATGTGTGTGACTGTAGATAGATGGATCAAAATCGAATATCAAAGTGGGGAATAGTTATGAAGGGAAAGACAAAGAGGAAGGGAGTAGGAGGGAGAGAAAAAGAAGAGGAGAGGTGGGAGATCAAGAGATAGAATGAAAAAGCTATATGAGGCCATAGGTAGATAGATAGATAGATCATATCAAAGAGAAATAGAGGAAATGAATATAGATAGAGAGAGGTGAAAGATAAAAAGATGGCTAATAATGATATTAAAATAATAATAAAATTCCTGCCATTAAAAAATCATAATTCCTCCTAAAGATCTAAATGGTCCATCCCGTTGGAAAGATTGCTACAATGTAGACAATTGTTATTTTGTCATTGATGTCAAACCTTAACTGGTGAGACTATTGTTGTATGTTTGAGTACCATATATATTGATTGATGAAGATTTGAAGAATAGGGTAACAAGAAGACCAAGGAAATGGTTGAGTTATGAGTATACACCAGGGTACTTGATCATTTGGCACTTTGGCAAAGTGATATGTTGTTTATCTTTCACTGACAGTTCACTGGAAGTTCGATGCCAACAAAAGCAAAGTTGATGCTGAGCAAAGTGGAAGGTGATGCCGAGCAAAGCAAAGATGATGTCGAGCACCAGTGAAATACCGAGGGAGACAGAGGAAGTCGGACAACAATATTTTATTAATTGATGAGATTTAAGATCTATGGCCGACATAGTTGATTTTATTGGGATATGCATTGTTAATTAAGATTGGTCCACACTCATTTAATGCACAGGAAACCGTTATTAACACATGGATTCAATGTTTAAGTAATGACTATATTGGAGAAGTAAATTAAATGTAATGATGGAAAGATTTGTTGGATCTGACCTAACCTAAGATCTACGATCTTGATTAAGAGGCAAAAGATCTATCTAACCTAAATGAAGAGGTATAATATAACCTACTATGGTTATTGTTATAGCATCCGAGTGCAAGGAGAAGTTGAATGCAAAAGTATTGCATGGTTAATTGACTGATTGGCAAAACCTAGCAGAGAAGGCTGAGCAGAGAAGCGGAGAGATTGCTTGATGGATTTCCAAGCAGATCTGAAGTTTGAGATGAAAATGGAGGCCACTCAGTGAATTAGCATTAGAGATAAAATTGGATCTGGATTTGCAAAGTAAGTTATATGTATCAGATCACACCTGCTGATTACTTTCTAACCATTGTATCAGATCAAATCCTTTAGCCAGGTTGACCTAATAATCATTGTATAAATCCTTTGAACAAGGTGATATTCATATTGGAATGTTCTAAGTCCTCTAATAAGGCCACTCCTGACTGAATGATTAAATCCTTTAACCAGGTCACATTTGACAGTGTGTTTTGTAACCTTTAACAGGGTTGGATCCTAACAGGGCATCACTTCAGAAGAGTGAAATTTTGGTATCATGTTACTGGTGGTTTTTCCCGTATTGGGTTTCCACATTAAATCATGGTGTCAAAATGTGTGAATGTTTATGTTGTGCTTTACTGTTAAGTTTCTTTAAGATTATTTCATTAGTATAGTAAACTGCACACTTTTGTTGTTTATTGTTGCCGAGCAGATCTAAGTTGTTGAATTGGTATAAATTTTTATGGGCACATCTGGACCTGAGAATAATTGATTCACCCCCCCTCCCTCTTAGTTATTCTAAATTCATTCTAACAATTGGTATCAGAGCATTTGTTTACTCCGATGAGGTGATTTCAGTGACCAAAATGCTAAACATTGGCCAGAAACCTCTGCCACCACCAGAAGATGTTCCAACGGAGAAGGATATCTCAGTGAATGATGTCAAGGAAGAAAAACAACAGCAGGATGAGGGGAGAATCCTCTAAGATATAAATGTCAAGGAAGAACAACAACAACAGGATGAGGGGAGAATCCTCGAAGATATAAATGTTGATTCACTAGATGCTAGAAAGATGGGGAAATCCCTGATAATACAGGTGATGATGATGCTGACAGAGATGAGGTCTCAGACATCACAGATAAGGACACCAACAAGGCAAAAGACACTGGGGCCTTCAGAGAGCAGGAACAGGAAAAAGAAAAGGAGAAAGAGCCCAACGAAATTGCAGATACCGGGAATGCACCGCTGGATTTTGAAGGGAGTCCCAATACCCAGGCCTTGGCAACAAAACCGCCCTAGCCACCACAATGTCTGGTGGAATATAGAAAGAGAAAGGCCCCAGTGGAAGTAATAGGTGTTCCACTCTCCCTGGCTGAAATGATGGCCCAGAACGCACAGGCCAAGAAGCCTAAAAAGGCTCGGATAGTCCATACCCTCTGAACTGGTCTAGGAGGAAGCATAGTTGCAACGATTGCAACACTTCCCCTAGATAAAGATGTGGTGATGATAAGGGATGAAGATTATACAATCACAGAGGTGCCTTTGGGGAGGAGAGACAAGCAGGGTGAGTTAGACCTGCTGAGAGAGGCAACCAAGGTGGTAGAAGCCCGCTATGAAAAATGGTCACAGAAGTTGAAGGAGGAAAGGGAAAAGAACAAAAATCTCCTCGGAATTCTAGCAGAGCTTACACAGCCCCTGGGTGTGATCCATCTGAAAGCTTACACCTCAGGACCACTGCTTCCGTAGGGTGACATGGATTCTCTTAGGGCCATGAAGAAGAAGGCACAAGCTGTGGATGGATGGGTCACCAAACAGATAACGACTGTAAGGAAATTTGGAGTTGTATCGCTCTCGGACCTTTACTTGGCCAAAAATCTCTTGGGCCAAGTAACCAATGCCATTGTTATATGGGAAGGAAATTTGGAGAAGTACGAAGGGTGGAAGACTGGGTTAGATGAATTCATCAACTCCAGGGAAGAGGCCATCACAGAGATGGGAATTTTGGCAGAGGAATCATTCAAATTCCTCTAGGCCCAATACTCTAGACTTGGCCTCAAAATTGAGGCATGCAAGCAAATGGTCACAGCCCTAAGGGAGAAAGTTACAGTGGTCTGGTATCCATTAGACCTATTCAAAGCATTCATTGTAAGGGTGTCACAAGTCAGCCCCTTCACCACCGGAACATGCTCCCTGGAGGATTACGTCCTCAGTAAATATGATGAGTTGATGGAGTCCCTATATCAGTTTGCCGGGGACTTCGATGGAGGAAAGCTATTAAGAATATCTAAGATGATGCTCCAGGATCATGACTCTGTAAAATTAGTAGAAGAATTCTAGAATGGGGCCAAAGAGGTTAAAGAGAAGTTCGAGGCCAACCGCGACCGGTGGAATGGTATTAATGACATAGATGAAGATGGTATTAGCCAAGTTTTGGAGGCATTCAAGAACAGTAAAGGGCAATAAAGTTCTCTGGATTTTGGGGATTATCACCAGTAGGGTGTAATTTGAGCATTCATTATCCTTTGAGTGCAAGCTCTTAGACTCCAGAATTTTGGATCCAAAAGTTGTGTTCTTTTAGTGACCCGTGTCCAGGTTCCCCAGAGCTGACCAGTCATTATCTAGCAGTCAATAAGGGTGTCAGAAAGTAGGTGACCCTAGCAAGGCACGTCATTTTGAAGGATGGTTCTGACAGATGGTCTTCCCAAGGCACCGTATCAGCATTAACTACCTGGCGCATCGAAGACAATAAGTCTCTTTTTGCATTAATGAGGCGTGTAGCCTCAAACTCCTGGAAGATCAAGTTTCCTCTATTCTCTCTTTGACGCTCTTCTCAAGGCCGATTCTTCTATCCTTTCTTCTTGTCTTCTTCTACCGATCTATTAGACCTCTACTCTTCTCGAGGTGATTGTAAGTGGTGTAGGTAGTACCGACCACTGGATATTATAATTTATTGTTGAGTGTAAAGTTAGATTAAGTTAACTCTAGGGAAAGTATGTGTATAAATAACAAGTCTGACCTCATTTCAAGGGTCAGATAAATTGATGATTTTGCACTCCATACTACTTGCCTTTAGCATTTTCATTTCTTGTAGTTGTAGAGCTCAATGGTCAGTAGTTCTTAGCAATTCTTAGTAGATAGATGCTCTCTTGGAGCTATTGATGTACACACCAGTGATGATGGAAAACTATTAATGAAGAAGGAAGGATTCTCGCAATGATGTTTTTGGTGTCTTGATCTCTGAGTTAACACTCTTTTGTGTTGTATGTTTTTGATGTCCTTTGCTCTAATGGTTAAGTAGATTAACGACCTCTTTCCCCTCACTATTGAATATGTATGAATCACTGGTTTTGTATATGTTCAATATTTAGTATAGTTCATTAGAGCATGGTTGATGTTTTAAATGTATTTGCATAACTATAAGTAGAATGAATACACTCTAACCCTAGCATATCTTTTGAATTTTGTTTGATAATCCAAGCACTTACAGGAAACCCCAACCTAACAAAATCCCTGGAGAATGTGAGCCAAAAAATAGCTATCCCCCTAAACAAAACAATCACACACCCAACTTAGCTCCCACACTGTCGAGGCCCAACACGCAGGTGCTTGAAGGCTCAGAGAATTTAATCCCCAGAAAACCTTTACAAGCGAAGTTGGCCTATACCCTGGTACCCATTGAAAACTTACATCTGTTGATGAGACCGGTCACAAAGCCCCATCAACAGTAATCACATTGTAGGACATCAAAACTTGCAATGTTGAATAAGTCAAGTGTAGGTAGTTATTTGTTGAATAGGTCAAATTTTGTTGGGTTTCTCCCACCTTTCTCTCTTAGCCCCTCACCTATATATATAGGAGGGAGATTGATTGTAATTTTTATCTTCTGGCAATGCAAGAAAACTCTGCCAGTTTGTATATGCACGCTAAGACTTTGAGCTTGGATGTAGATTAAACTGCTTCCAATAAAAGAGGTAGGTTGTTTTGACATTTTTTGGCAATCCAAACTGTGATGTGATGAAATTTTCTTGAGTTGATTGTGAATTTTATGGTTTTCTCAAGAGGGATTTGAATTTAATCTTGCAAACTTTGAGCTGCATATTATGTTCATAGTTATAGTTCAATTTGAGTTTCTTGGAGACTTTGTGTTGTAGAATGACAAATTGATATAGTTAATAGCACAACTTCAAAAATTAAGGTTGAAAGAATTTTTTCTTTAGTGTTGATTAATTTATATAAATTAGTGAATATTCAGTGACATACTTTGTGCCTTACCAATTTTTCAGGTTATTAAATCTTCATTCGAGACAAGTGTAGAAAACTTTGGGTTTCTGCAACTGTTCCAACCATATAAAAGTATATTGGTTTCTTATGTGTTGTTCTTATGTCAACTCACAAGCCATCGATATTATCATAGAAACATGTACTTTGGGTTAATTTATAGTGTTATTTGTGAGTTGTTTGTAAAATCATTCTTGAAAAGAAGAGGAATAGATTAAGAGAACCGCCCTATTATGTAATTGTCAGTTAAGTCCTTGTTGGAGCCACCTACAATAAGAAGGGAGTCTCCCCTATTGCTGAGAGGAGAGAGTAATCTCACTTGACGTTTCCTAAAGTTACAAATTTGTAATTTGTGGTCAAAGTGACTTACAAAAAATTTAGCTAGCAGTTTTTGGCCACTCCGCTAGGGACACAATATGCATTCAAAAGCCTCACACTTTTTTTGAAGTATACCCGTGTCTTATTCATTGTAATTATTTCATTGTAGTTTTATTTCTTCTAGATTTTTTAATCTTTTACCAAGGACATGTAAATGGATGCCCAAGGTCCTTTGGGAAATGCTTTTGGTCCATTGATTCTAGCTCTACCTCTACATGCTCTTCCTGATGGCTCACAAAAGAATTTTCCCAAGTTCTTCGATGATGGAAAAAAAATCCCGATGAACATATTGCTTCTTTCTACATTTCATGTGGTGTTCATGGTTTTGAAAATGAGGACATATCCTTGATATTGTTCGTGGAAACTCTCCAAGGTGTGGTGGCTAACTACTTTTAGCATTTACCACCATAGACTATCACAAACTGGGCCACTCTCATAGCCAAGTTTGAAAAAAGTTTCAAGCCTCCTGAAGATGCTCATGCTTTATTGGCCCAACTCTCTTAATTGAAGAAGGTGTCTCACATGCCTATGGGTGAATTTGTTGCTCATTTCAACAAATTGACATGAAGAATTCCACCCATTTCTCAACCTACTGCTACAACTTTGAAGTGTTTCTTTGTCAACGCTCAAATTTTTGAAGTTGGTTTTGTTTTAGAAGAGCACTCCTGGCTACTCTTGCAGCTGCACAAACATTGGAAATCAAAATTGAAGATGATCTTATTCTTGTTGGGAAAAATAATTGAAGCAAGTGGGTTTGAGGAAAATTCTCTTTCTTTGGATTCATTTTCTTCCATCACAAGGATGGATCCCGTGGTGTAGAGGTTGGAAAATGAGTTTCTTTCCTTCAAAAAAAAAAAAGCTCAAGGTATGCTCTTTGCTCAAAGAAAGGGTTACAAAGGAAATCTCTTCCAAATATTATTCATAGTCCTGCTAGTGGGAATCAACAAAATTTAGTTTCATCACCAAAGAAGCTTGCTATTAAGGAACCATCAGTAAAGGAAACAATGAAGCATCCTAAATCTGAGGATAGTGATCTTGCTATTCTCTTCCAAGAATAGGAAGAAGACATAGTTGGTGACTTATTTCTAGTATTTGCATTCTTAGACGACCATTGATGAAAATTAGAAAGATGAAAATCATTCTTTTAACGTTCAAGCAAATGAAGAGAATCATGTCATTAGACCTGAAAATATTGACAAGCATAAAAGTCCTAGTCAAGATGAAAATAATGCATCTTCATTTAAAGGTCATGAACTTGAATGAGTGTTGTATGAAAGAGGTACCCTAGAACTTGATGAAGCTCTTATCATGAACATCATAGAGGAATTTTGTTCAAGTATTAAATAAAATTCTCGTGTGTCTGAAATTTGTAACCAGCATGATGTAGAAGCAAGCAATCTAGTAACTCATTATGATCAACTCGAAGTTGTAGCTGAAAAGAAAAGATCAGTCTTTTTTCGATCAAGGAGATTCCCAAAAAGCCATCTCTCTTGGTTGGAGGCCAATAAAAATATGGATATTCCACTTGTACCTGAGCCTGAAGATATAGTTGAGGAAAAGGATAAACATGCATTTGAAGTTCCATAGGAATAGTCTGAATTCATGGACCTACTTTGGGGAAGCTATACATATTATGTTAGAATAACTAAGAGCGGGGGAGGGTGAATCAGTGGCCTAAAAAATATTCCAATAAATCAACCCAAAAACTTAGTACCACAATATTAAGCCTCTAGTTATCTTCAATCCTACAAGATGAATGCCTTCAAACAATCTTAATAAATAACTACTGCTCGAATTTCACTGTTAAAACTTATTTTTACTATTTACTGGTTAGCAGTCTTTCATTTACCAAAAAGAAATAAATTGCTTAGTGTATACCAATCAATCCAGATTAGTTATGTGTAATTCAAAACACTAAAGTAATGAATCATAAACACATTGACAGATGGATTTTTAACATGGAAACCCTGTTAAGGGAAAAACCACTTGGGACTGGTAACCCAGAATTTTTACTCTTTTGAAGTGAGCTCGGTGAAGAGCCAACCCTATTAAAGGTTACAAACACATTGTTAGGTGTGACCTTGTTAGAGGATTTAAATAGAATAGTTTGTCACTTGATATCTGGCATCTCTATGCTACCTTCTATGACTAAACCCTAGTTTGTCAAAAGGTATCTGGCATCTCATGCTATCTTCATGATCAAACTTTTTTATACTCCTTGAGATGTATCTCAATATAGAAAGGATTGTTAAGTCCTACTCGGTTAAGAGACTTTTTGATCCAATGGTTAAATTGAAATAGTAAATGATTTTTTCACATATTCAACTATAGATTTGCAGATTTTCAGATCTATTGTAAGCTCATTATACCTTTCTAATTAATATGTCTTTTCATTACTTTTTCTCCACTTCTTTCTGCTTAGTGATGTTGTGCTTCTCTGTTGCTTGGTATCCACATAAATATTTAGCTCTTTCCTTAGCTTGATTGATCAAGATTGTATGAAGTTGTTCTTCATCAGTTTCTCTCCAACATCCTCTTTCTCTATTCACTCCCCTAATTCATAATGAATCGGATTGTCTCTTTAGAGACATGATATTACCATTTCTCACTTCTTGATTTTCTTGTTCTTGGCATGATCGACAATTTTACCCAATCTTTCTTTAAATACTTACTTAAGTTTTATCTTGTAGATTTCTCCTTGACAACTAAATAAAACAAATTTGAATCTTTTACTTATCTCTGGCTTTAACTTGTCGATGAAAACAATGTTAACAACTAGTTAACTCTATCTTTAGCTCTTTCTAGCTAAGTATTTTGTCATTTCTAAACTTCAATTATTTTTGGTGTTTAACTCTTTGATAGCTTCGGTCAACACTTCAGTTCTACTTAGGCATCTCCGTCGGGGTTGTCTGTCCATCGGGGTTTTCTTTCCGTCGGGTGTCACTGTGAAGTTCTGCTCGTTGGTAATGCTTGTGATTCTAATCATCGGTAATGCTTGTCGGGTTTCTTTCTCGGGCAACACTGTGACTTTTCTTTCGAGTTTCTTTGTCCGTCAGGGTGCACAACCTGTCAGTGTTTGTTGTCACTTAGTGAATGTTGATCTTTTATGAATTACTAAAAGCATAATCTTTATCTCTCTGATTCTCTGAAGTCTTTGACACTTTGAATAACCAATCAGATTATATCAAGTTGACATCAATGACAATACAATTCATTAACTGATTTAATGTCTTGCATTATCTTTCTACATTTTGGTGATAAACTTAACATCTTCAAACATTCAATCAGTTATGGTTCATCATATTATTCATCTCAAGAAGGTGAATTTGTTCATCTCTTCCAAGAGGTGTTGCATCAAGCATTGTCATCATTGATCCAACTGTTCGTGTTTCACAGTTATAAAGTTGCCTGTGAACATGTAAGGTACTCTAAGATGTTGAAGAAAAGAAACTATTTTGCATAACCCTTCAATGGATTTTTTTGAAAGGTTTTAATTTTTTATTAGTTTTGGTTAGGGTAGGATTTTGTTTCCAATATGTGTGTTTGCACAAGTTTGTTTTTCAACTAGGTTTGCTTTGTGTTAGTCACATCATATTTTTTGTCATTTTATGTCTTTGATGCTTGACTTTGTAGCCCATTGGATACTAAGGAACTTAGAGATCTAGATTCTACATTCCTCTATGTTTTGAAGGACAAACAAGTTACGTTCCCCAGTCAGAGCCAACTTTTGTCGTCAATTTGAACTCACAAAATTGGATATCCCTACGTAATTTTCTCATCAATTTGTGGGCAAAATTCTCTAAGTTTGGTGTTAAAAAGGATGGTTTTCAAAGGAAATCAATTGTACCTTGAATTTTCCTATATTTCTCATCTTACAAATGCCATTTAGAGTTTTCCTTTTTGTTTCTTGCGAAAATGGGTTTTTTCTTTCCTAACTGGAGGTACTGAGTTTTTGGTAACCTTCGAGTCTTTGATTGATTTTTCTTGATTTTTTTTTTGTTTTGTTTCCCCTAGGTATTTTTCACTTTGAATTCCACTTGTTTTGATCTATCTTAGGCCTAAATCAGAGCTATATTTCAAGAGATAATGAGGAATTAAGTAACCTGTGTGTGGGGTTTTTAAGCTTGATTGCAAGTTCTTAATTGTTTGTTTAAAATTTTGCAATGTGGAAACAAAAATTTCATCGATGTCTCTTAGGTCATGATAAGTGGGCTTTTTGTCAGTCATTACATATCATCTTGGGTGTCATTTACTTACAAAAAAGAATTAAAAATCCACCTTTACATATTTACAAGGGAATATGTAAACTTTAATGAGATTATAATGCATTGGTGGGCCTTTTAAGCTTCATTGCATGCTTTCTTTTTAATGTTGAATTACTTGTAAAGGTGCATGAGAAACCCCTCCTTAAAATAAAAGAGTGTTTTTTTAATAAACTTACACTTGCAAGTGGACTTTTAAAGCTTGTTTGCAAGTGTTAATTTTGGTTATAAGGAAGACATGTTTTATTTGCAATGATGTTCTTAAAACCCATCAAGGGCATATACAAGTTATTTTAAAAAGAGACCAAAGATGTTTTGACTTGAAAACACATCTATAAAACCTGTCATTTCTCTTTTTAAAACGTTTTAAACTTGTAAAGTAGTTATAAAAGCCCATTATGATTGTTTTAAATCCTTTTTGCACTTGCAAAGTGGTTATAAAAGCCTTTAATGATTATTTTAAAGCCATTTTCAGCTTGTAAAATGATTATAAAAGCCCATCCAAGTAGATATAATTATTTTTTATGAAGGAAAGATTATTTGTGACTTGCAATGTCATTTAACAAGCCCGTCTAGGGTAGAAATGAGTTGTTTTTAAGGGAAGAACATGATTTAAACTTGCAACACTGGTTATAAAGCCCATTGAGGTCATATACGAGTTTTTAAAAAGAAACTAAGCATCTTTCAGCTTGTAAGGTGCCTCAAAAAGCTTGTCCATGACATTTTGAAAGCATTTGATGATCATTTGCAGTGATTTTAAATTTGCAATGTTGGTTATAAATTTTGTCTCATTATTGTTTTGTTTTAAAAACTCAAAACAACTTGCAAAAGCATGGGAAAAGTTCGTCTACATGTTATGTTATTAAAATAAAATCTCCAACACTTGTAAATTGGTTCTAAATACCGATCTAGGGAAAGTGCAAGTGAGTTTTAAAAAAGAAAAATATTTCCAGCTCTTGCAATGGCATTCTAAAATCTTGTCTAGGGTATTTGTTGATGATTTTGAATGAATCCAATGCATTCACGGCTTGTATTGTGAGCTTTAAAACCCATCATAGATTTTGTAATGCATTTACACCCATGCAATCTCATTTTTAAAGTCCGTCTAGGGAATTCGAAACATTTTTAAAGGAGAAGAAATCATTCCAAGTGGCAATAGAATTGGAAAGGCCTGCCCTAGGGAAAACTCGAGACATTTTGAAGCTTGTATTGTTGATTGTAAACCACATTTTTTCCCAATAGACTCCATTTTGTAGATATTACAAGTCATCTTGCGATAGTAGATTTAAACCCTATTTTTGGTGTTTGAATCAGTCTTGGAGGTTTCTATTCTCAATCAATTTGATTCTCTTTCATGGCCATTTGTTAAGGAGTGCTCATGGACTTAATATGCATTGATTAAAGGAGGATTTAGTCAAGTTTGGTTGCTTATTTAGCCAAGATTTGGGGATCTTTTCCCAAATTTGAACCAACAAATATTTGGAGTTTTTCTTCAAAGTTCAAGCATCCTTTTGTTCACATTTTGGTACTCAACAAGAGAAATAATGCAAGTTAAAAACAATATGATTTTATCCCCAAATGATGCAAGTTGCAATACAAGTTCTTCCCACAAAGAGAAAACTTCAAGAGTGCATATTTTCCCCACTTGAAAGTGGAATTAAAAAGCCATGTTTGTAAGTTTATCTTGCCAAAAAGAGATAAAATTTTCCCTTACTTGTAATTGGAATTAAAAACCCTAGTTGTAAGTGTTTTCCAAACACATTTGAAGTCTCTTTTCAACCTGCAAGTGGACTTTAAAAACCTATTTGCAGGCAGGAAACTCCCTCCAAATGACTTGGAATTGGAATTAAAAACCCCTCTTGTATATATATGCACTTGCACCTCATTTCCATAATAAATACTTTCATTTCATCCACCTACAGTGCTAAAAAAAACTCATTTTTCATCTTTCCTCATATTTAGAAAGTTGATCTCATTCACTTTTCTCCATCCTTTGTTGCTCAAAAGCCTTCCACTCATATCCTATATGCATACTCTTCCAGATATGAAAAGGTGTAGCTTAAAAGATCATGTTATAGTTTTTTTTGGTATCTAAGGAACGACACAAGGCAAGAATGACAACATGATGGAGTCATACAAAGAAAGGGATGAGTGATGGAATGATTGTGGGCATAGAATGTTTTCAGGATAGAGATGGAAGGAAACATTGAAAGGATGCTTTTCCAATAAAGGATTTTGTGATGCAGAATGATCCAAAATGAAGGCTCCTATTTTAGTTCAAGATGCTTTCACCAAACCCAAATATATCAATCGTGGAGCATCATGTAGCAGCATGAAGACCAACAAAGGATGATGTAATAGGAATCATGTCTTTTCAGACACTTTTTTATTTTCATCATGCATTTTGTAAATATTTTATTGAAAAAATACATGTAATGTAAAACAAGATGTAATTGCATGTGATAGTATCACGTGCAAAGATGTAACATGTAATCACATTGAAGGACATCAAGACTTGCAGTGTTGAATAAGTCAACTGTAGGTTGTTAGTTGTTGAATAGGTCAAATTTTGTTGGGTTTCGCCCACCATTTTCTCTTATCCCCTCACCTATATATAGGAGGGAGCTTCATTGTAATTTTCATCTTTTAGCAAAGAAAACGTTGCTAGTTTGTATATGCACGCTAATACTTTGAGCTTGGATGTAGATTAAATTTCTTTCAATATTAACCCCAAAAATTTCATTGTCTTTCTAAATTACATATTTTTAAACATTTCAATAACTAATTGGAATTTAAGATTTCAAAATATTTATTCCATATTATTTTAATCATTCTCTATAAGTTCTTTCAGGAATTTTATTGGGAATTGACTTAAAATTATTCTCATCAATTCCAATTAGAAACTTTGGTTTTCTACGAATGATTCTAGGAGGTGTTAAGATTGGTGCACACTCTTCATTTTCATTTGGTGAATTAGGTACATTCATCACATCAAATTGAATTGGTTTGTGTTCATAATTTGATTGATCATTCACTGTGATTTTTTTCAATTGTATTAGGTTCATTTGGCACATCAAATTGAGATGATGTACCTTCTCCTTCCATTTTTCTATGTCCATGTAATCTCCTTGTACGCTCCCTTTGTCTTTCATTTCCCACCTCTCATTGTTTTCTTTTTCCTCTCTTGTTCTTTCCCATCATTAATATCGATTGTCCTAAATGGTATCATGTGGTAAATATATGTCACAAAAATTTATACAATAAAATCACTAAAACAACTACAAATTGTCATCATTTTTTTATAATCAAAAGTATTAACAATAAAAATAGCATTGAACAAATAAAAAGTAAGACAATTCAATCATTTAAACTCATATGTGAAAAAATCATGTCTTACAATATCTGACAATGTCCCATAAAAATGTAAGCAGTTGTAGTGGGACCTTCAACAAGTTGCAAAATTGTTTTTATGTCCATTAACAATGAAATTTAGATCAGTAGAAAATATATGGGTTATGTTTACTCAAAACCTGTTCGAGTTCTATTTACCTAAATTCCCAACATTCATATTTGTTTTAAATGCACCCAACATTCATAGTGAAAAAAACTCATACGGGTTTTAGTCTTATTAAACCTGTACAATTTTTATTTATATAAAAATGGTTATTTTTCAATAAGACAAATCCTAAATAACAAACAAAGAAAGTGAGGATAGAGAAGGGAGACATAGGAGAGGGGATGGAGATTAGGTAGGTAGCCAAAAGTGGTTAAGAGAGAAAGAGGGTGATTAATGGAGAGAGAGAGAGAGAGAGAGAGAGAGAGAGCTCAAATAATCAATGGGTCCTAGGATGTCTTAAGGGATCCTAGATATCTTAAGGGATCCTTGCGTCTCTTCGTACATGTATTAATGTGTCCTAAGATACATTAATGGTTCGTAGGAGTATTAAGAGGTGCTAAGTGTTCCTAGGTGTCTTAAGAGGTCCTAAGGGGTACTAGAATACACTGATGGATACTAAGATATCTTAAGGGGCTCTAGGTGTCATAGTTTGTCATAAGGTTCCCTAGGATGTCTTCGTGAGGTATTGTAGGATGTCTTAAGGGGTTATAAGTGTCATAGGTAGTCCTAAATGGTCTTAGAATAGGTTAATAAGTATATAAATATATATACATAAAATATATATTTACGCACACACACATGTAACTATATACATATGTGTAGTGCATATTAAGTTTACATAAATATGTCCACATATATATTTTAAATTCTTTAAAACCTGATCAGGTTTTTAGCGTTTAAAAACCCAATTAGGTTTTTAAGAATTAAAAACATATGCAAAAATTTTAAAAATACAATTGGGGTTTTAAAATTTTAATAACCCAATTGGGTTTTGCTTAGGTAATAGGCTTGGATAATGACCTTTAGGATTGGGAGATTTATTTCCCTCCATTTCTCTCTTCTTTGAACGTCTTTTATTCTTCCAAACTGGTTTCTCAACTTCCTCATCATCAGGTTTTCACATCATCAATTGGGTATTTGTAAAATTACCACCATAATTTCACTTGTATTCTAATCTTTATAACCATATAATGTTTTCTATTTTTGGACAACATTAACATATTAAAATTTAATTTTTTTCAGTGTCTCTATAGTGTAGGATTTGAGAGATACAAATCTACAGAATGCCAAGAATACCTACATGCAAATAACTTGTTACTGGAGAGAAGCAGAAATAGGGAAAAAGAACTCAGAAGTTACTCAAAATGTGAGAGCTAAATTATAATCTGAGTTAGTGAAAAAATAATTACAAGGTTCAACCTATAAAGGTGAACAAAACCCTAAAGCCTAAAAAAGCTAGGTTGCACATTAATAATTAATAAAAGGATTAATTATTAATGCACCTAAGAGAAAGCTTAAGCACTCAAGAATAATAACTTAATTAATTTAATCAACATGATTTAATTAATAAGAAAACTAATGATTACTCTAACACCCCCCTTAAGCTAAGCGCAGGGGGTAAGCTAACCTAGCATAGCTATGAAAGTAGGAAAAAGGGTCCCAGCAACAAGGCCTGATCAGATACCCAATACAAGGAAATCTCTATAAACTGGAGACAAAGAATAAAACCTAGTGGGAAAAAACCCCTCTCCAAAAAGAGATACAAAAATGCAGAAAAGAAATGGCTCAAGAGACTCTCTCAAGACCATAAGTACAACCAGCCCCCCTCCCCCATGAGAGAGGGATGAGACACCAAAGTTGCCCCCAGAATGAAGAAACTCTTGACACAATGGTAGATGCTTGATGTAGAATCCAAAAGGAGATCCAGAAGCGGAAAATGATATTCCTCCCCTTGGGAAGAAACGAATCCAAAGGATGATGTCGAAGAAACACTGTGAAGAGTGATGAACCAATCTATCTCAGGATGTGTGCCATGATCGGATGCTGAAGAATCTCTCTATCTGAACTGAAAAAAATGATGCCAAATCCAAACTGATGTGGAGAATCCTAAAATGCAACCGCTAAAAGCATAGATATTAGTGGGTGAACAGTGATAACTTGACTGTCAAGGTAGAGGAGATGAATGTCCTCAAAATAATCCTCCAAATCTGCAATATAAGACTCAACAAACAAGAAGGAGATGTCTGCAACATAAGAGTCCAAAGTAGAAATGTCTGGAAGATGTACGATTCCCTGCTGGACATAATCAAGAGCAACATGAGCTGCTGATGAAGTCTCAGTCTAAAGAGTGGGAACTGTGAGACAAGCCTCTTATCCATCAGAACATGTAAGGTTGTCTAAATACTCAAGCTCCTCTAAAGTATCATGATCAAAGGGTGTATTCTCTCTCCAAGAAATGGGTATGAGACAATCTAAAGCAGGATCCTCTGGGAATGGAGAGAGATTAGGGTCTCCATAGAT
>MU228530.1:1451471-1462138 GCA_018584345.1 Thuja plicata | reverse complement strand
GATTTTCTTGAAGGACAACGAAGAGTCAACAACAATACCGGTCTAGGTTTTACCGAGAATGGAGAATCATCAAATCAAACTGATCCAAAGAATGTTTACACAAATTCAAGACCAAGAAAGCTTACATGCAATCACTATGGAAAGCAAGGCCATACATCAAATGTATGCAGAGGCAAAATGAAAGGTATTCCTAAATCTACATCTTTATTCATAGGATTTTGTTATAAATGTAACAAGAAAGGACATAAAGCATATGAATTTAAGTCTGATATGAAACAACCAAAGAAGGAAACCTACATGGACAAATACTATCCTACTTGCAAAATGAATGGGCACACAACTCTTGAATGCTAGAAAAATAAAAGGCAAGCATGGAAGCCTAAAGGTCAAGAAACTCCCTATCAACCGAAGAGAGTCGGTAACCAGTATGTATGGGATTGCAACACTTGGACAAATTTTACAGCATGTGGAAGACATGGTCACACTGTTGCAAACTGTATGAGATAATGGACTAGAAAGTCTAGAGGTTGGACTAACCCCAAAATGGCATGCTTACACTGTCATAAAGTTGGTCATCTTAAGAGAGACTGCAGAGACCAAATGATAGAGACTAGCACCTATCCCAATGGAAATACCATTGAAGACATCCAGAGGGAAAGAGACAAAATATGGAGAAAAGCATCAAACAATGATGAATCTGGACCAAGCAATGAAAATAGTGACACCCCATCCAATGGATCTAGTGACATCACCACCCCCACTTAAGAAGAACAAGTAAGTATGGAACTGCATTACCCAAGTTCTTATTTTACATCAGTTCCATAATATATTGATGAAATGCCAAATTAGCATAAGAAAGATGCATCATGGAATTACTTGTTAAAATCTGTGATAACTATGTTATCGTGCATATATACCAAAATCCATCAATGCACACTCAAAGATGAGACTGCCTACACTTACCGAGAAGCGTCGGTTAAAAGCAAATTTGCTAGTATAAATCAAGCCTTGTCAGTAACCGAGAAAATTAAATAAGTGGTTTGCAATACCGAAACCCGTCGGTAAAGGAAAATGGTGTAACAACCGCCCCAAAATGTCATGTCATCACCGAAGGAAAGTTGAAGTCTTAACCGATGAACTCCATCTTTACACACCAAGGAGTTGTTAAACATTTATGACACACCTTTTCAGTCAAAATGGCTATAAAAAGGTGACTGGTCGGTCTCATTGTTCACCACGAACAGAGCAGAGCGACGAAGAGAAATTTTCTAGCAGAAAGAAATAGAATATAGAGTGACCACAACTCTACCACCAACACTCCACACAAATCAAAAATCATTATAGGTGTATAGAGTAAGTTCTACAAAATTGACAACTCTATTTCACACATTTCACAAAAAGCCCTAAATTTGAAAAATGGCTACGACATCAAGAACTGTGAAATCGAAGAACACTAAGAAGGATGAGTTCAAGCTCATCAAGAATTTGGCATTTAAGGAACCAAACTACAAGATTCACCCTGAGGTTTCCTCACAACCTGACGATGTTGGAGCATTCTTGCGAATACCAACTAGGGTTTTGCTTGTCGAGGACGTTCGAGCATTTATACACTGCAAAATTGCAGAGATAGGTGATTCTGAGGTTTAATAAGCTTATAAGAAGCTATGTTATGAAGATGGAACTATGAAAGATTAACATAAACATATAGAGGTAAAAGGGCTCACTAATGCCCTAATGTTCCTGAAGGTCTTCAAAATCAAGTGGATTCAGTTAGTACTAAGTCGAATGCACAATCATAAGCTTTGGTTGGATGAATTGAAGATGATAACCCGAGATGTTATCCATGCGGTCACCGGTTACCCTGTAACCGAGAAGGTAAAAGCACTGAAGCATCCACCCAAGGCCGAGACTGAGAAAATAATAGGAGCTAAATGGGATGGCAGAGGATTGAAAGTTTCCACCATAACCAATGATGAGATGAAATTCAGTGCATGCATTCTAGGGTACAAATTATTCCAAGCCAGTAGGTTGAACAACATAGCATCTGGTATAGTGGACACAATGTATAAGATTGTGAAGAAGGGAACACAGTTGGACTCATCCAAACTTCTACTGAATTAGTTAAAACATAATTTAAAGACTATCAGGAATGCAAATTCAAACACATGTAAGTTTGGCTCACTCATAATGTGTATTTTCTACTTTTAAGAAACATTCCCATCGGTAGGAGATGTGAAATGGGATAGCACAAAACCGATCACCATGCAGATCAGTGAACATATAGCCTCACTGGGAGAAATTTTTGAAACAGTCATGGATGAATACTTTAATGTATTCAAAGACCGAATGCAAAAGAGGGTAAGGATCCCCGAACAACTCATTAAGAAGTATAAAGATGAATTATTTTTTATGGTTGATGTAAATCATACTTACATCAAGCATGTTGTACTTAGGAAAACATGACTTCAACAATTAGAATATGAGATAAACATTTATCTTGCATCTAAAGCAATCGATGCCTTGTTAAATGAACCAATGGATAAGAAACAACCCAAGTTTGGAACATATGAAGAGGCCAAAGAAAGAATACAATTTGGCCTGGTTGTTAAGAAAATTGTTAGGAAAAAGGACAAGATGGTAAAGAACCTCAAGAAGATACCGTCGGCAACAGAGGAAGAAACCAAGCAAGAGGAAGAAACTGAAAAGGAGGAAGAAACTGAAGGACAACTACCTATCGGTGAAACTGAAGAAAAGGATGACTCCGAAGCCACAGAGTCAGATTCACCACCTCCTCCACCAACTAAAAAGACAAGGACCACAATTGCTTCTAAAACAAGAATCCAAACATCCAAGGATTCAAATCCTTCACCTTTGAAGAAAGGAAAGGTCAGAACATACAAGAGGTAAGCGGCCACACCAAAGAGAGGTACAAATAAAAGAGTGGGAAAGCTCATAAGAACCCAAGAAGATATTGAAGATACCGAGCAAGATGAAGTTGTAGAGACAAAAAATGTCAAGGTTAAAGCTCCAGAAACTATTGATGACATTTGTAAATCTATTGGAAATTTAGGATCTATTATAGATTCTAAGATAAGAATATGGTTGAAACTAGATCTAGAAGATCAGAACAAAGTTGAAGATGCCATCATAGAAAAAATGTACAAGTTCAAATATGTACCGATTCAGCTTGAAAGCAATAATTTACCAAGGGAACTCTTAGACAGACTATACTCCATATGGACATTTTCTTTGAAGAATGAAAAGGAAATAAGAGAAAGAGTACTTGTTACTCTCATGCCTTTTGAATCCAATAAGGAAGAAATAGATGAGATGATGGAGAAACACAAAAAATGAGTTCTCACCAAAGTTGAGAGCCTATAAATTTATTGAAGGAAAGCTTATAGAGCTTGAACATGAAAGCCATAAGAAATGGTGTAAGATTCAAAACAGACCTGCTGAGGAAGAAATCCCCAAGAAAGACCTACAAAAAAAATATTTTGAAAAGGAAACTCAAGAACAGGTCTTAATAAAAGATACAGAAGATGAAACATCTGTTGAGTTAGATAAGGAAGAAGAAGACACAACCGACAACAAAAACATGGATGTTGCAGATGAGTCATGGCCTAACACCACAAATGAAAACATTGTGGATAACAATATCATTGACATTACTGATGACCCATCAGAGGAAGTTAATAAATATGAAGATGTCAATGTTGTAAAGGACACAACCGATGAGCAGGACACAAAAATTGATAGTGCACAGGTGAACATACGAGACAACATGCCAATATTGATAAAAGCTATCAATATTCTACAAGAATCAGACAAGTCACCTGAAAAGGATACTCCCAAGGACGCAGGGGAAGAGGAAAAGAAAGACAACACTGATGATCAGAAAGACATCGGAGACACTCAAATAGTAACTGATACTTATAAGGTTACAAGAGGAGAGTCAAAACAAGTAGATGCAGACACAACAGAAAAGAATGCAGAAACAAAGAATGATGAAGTGAAGGACATCGATGAAGGAGATAAACCTAAAGATAGAACTCCTAAGGAAACTGACAAAGGTGCTACCGACAATGTGAAGGTTAATTTGGAGACGTCTACAAACACCCGACAAGATAAAACTGATACACAACAACAAAAAGAAGCACAACATGTAGCTTCATCAAGCACAACTGACAAAGCTGAGAAATTGCAAATGGTTTTACATTCAAGTGCTACACAAAAGAAGAAGAAGAAATCAAAGAAGAATAATTTGGAAGTCACCTTTGATGAAATTATTGAAATACCAAAATGTGACCCAACTACACTTGATTTTGAAGCATTACAAGAATACAGTGAAATATGCCAAAGGAAGGCATTACAGGAGAAGCTAAAGAAACAACATTGAGACTCAATGGTACTGGAAACAACTAGGGACATCTTGCACCAGATTGTACTTGATGTTGATATTGATTAGAACAAGCTAATTCTTGATCAATTAGCCACTCTCACTGAAGTAATAATGACTCATAATATTGATGCAAAGAGGGCAATTGAAGAGAAAGCCGAGCAGAAGTACCAGCAAAAGTTCATTGAGACCATCAGCCGAGAAGTGGCAGTCAACAAGGTAAAGTTATCAGAATTCATTACTAAATTAGATACAATGATAACTGAAGCTATAACCTTAATTAAACAAATGAGCACATTGGAACAGTTCACTAAAGAGAATAGTGACAATGTAGCAAAGTTAGATACAGATCTAGCTAACAGTGCTCAAAGGTTAACCACCAATGGAGACAATGCAATTAAGTTGCATTATGAGAAGATTATTGAGATAAAAAGGTTAAGGTAGGAACTATGGGAAGAAGAGACACACTTCAGGGAAGAATTCACCGAGCTCCAAGCTTAGATTCTATCAAACCTTACACTACTTCAACAACACATCAGTTCAGCACGACAACTGATATAAAATCCTGAGATGTCTGTAGCAGACAACATCTATGACATGCACTTCAAGATCACACTCGAGCACATGGATCTGGAGAACTTAAAATAACAATGGGAGAAAATGATGGAAGACATGAAGTCTTCACACTCCCACATTTTTGATAAGCTCTAAGGTATAGGCCTTTGCCCTTAATATCAAAAAAGGGGAAAAATGATATGTATATGTATATTCATATGGGAAAATGATATATATTCAAATGGAAAATGATATGTATATGTATTCACAGAAGGAAAGATATCATATGTACAGATATACTGGAATATACATAGGGGGAGTCATTAAATGACTAAGGATTATATATGTTGTATATACTTAATATTTTGTTAGTACTTTGCACATATCAGTTTTTGATACTAATGTCAAAGGGGGAGATTGATGACATTAATTTGCCATTAGTATGCAAACAACACTTTCGGTAAGCATACACCAAAAAACAAAACAACGAGAAAACCAAAAATTAGATATAAAGAGATCACCAAAATGACTAAGCACAAAGAGAACTGATGACACAACTTTGTGTGTACACCAAAATTGCAAAGCAGAAAGATAAAGAGGAACCCAACAGAGGAACCTGACGTATAGGATAAAGTGAAAACTAAAGAGATACTTAAAGAGCAACCAAGAGAACAAAATTGAAAGAAAGTCAACTGATTTTAGAAGCATAACTGACCGCCAGGAACCGAGAATCATTTGCAGCCCACAAAAAGTGGATCTGACTTCCACGTCAGATAAAGCATTCTTATTCTATTTATAGGATCTTGATTTTTTTTAAATCCATTTCTTTAGGGACAAGAAACATGAATTTAAGTACTTTAATCAGTCTAATTGATTTAAAACACATAGACTAGGAGATCAAGGTATAAGTTGTAAACCTGATCTTAGAGTTAACATTGTTTTTCATGAAACTTGATGATGTCAATCCATCTTATAAATAGATGATGCAATCATTCATTAAAAAGGAAGTGAATGTGAAGGAGAGGATGAATGAATCCGACGAGCACATCTATGGATCAAATTGAAAGTTTCAAGAACCAGAACAACAAAAGGTGAATTTGGCTAGCAAGAACCAAGAACAGAGGCTACAAAGAATCAGAGGTATTACTCAATCAAATTAGGTGATAATCTCATTCATGTAAAATTAAATGCATCTATATCAGCAATAGGAGATTGCATTTACTAGGTCAAATTATAATTTTCTGTCATTCTAACAAGTGGAGCAAAGTGTAAAATTCCTTTCAAGGAAGGTGGATTTAATAGTCCAACTACAAATCTTTTAACCGAGTGCACACTCAATAGTGTTGCTAAATCTCTTAACCAAGTAGAGTTTAACAGGTCTCCATGGATACTCTTAACCGGGTAGATCATCAAAAGTGATCAAATTGTAAGCCTTAACCGGCCCCTTCCAATCTGCAGATAGTGAAGATTTTGTGGGTGCCATCCCCACCGCAGTTTTTACTTCCTAACAGGAGTTTTCTACAATATCATATCTTGTGTTATGTGTCAATTACTTTCATGAATGTTTCTATGAATATTCACATGTATGTTAATGTTATAAATTGATATAACTCACATCAAGATAGTATAGATCAGATTGAATGGATATACAATTGATTACACAAAGGTTAATTGATTAAAGGATACAAAAGTTTTAGAGGTACTGATACACCCCTCCCCTCTCAGTACACACTTCCCATTAATTCCAACAGTATGTCAATGTTTATTAAATTGTCTCATCTTCTTTTATGTATTTTTATGATTCAATTATAAAAAATAAATATGTGATATAAAAATATAGTATATGTAATATTTATAATTCTAATAGACAAGATGGTATATGTCTTATTCTTTATTTTTTTAATAAGTTGTATCCTTTGAATGTTCAAGTAGAGTGTTGATTAAATTGGACCTCTTATTTTATATATTCTTATGGATACTCTACAACAAACCTATTATATTATGATTAGATAACTGAATATAATATAAGTTCTTAAAAGTATAAATGAATTAACACTGCTTATGATAGAATGAAAATGGTACAGTAGAATTTTATAAGTAACAATATATTCTTTCACATATTTGTTGAGTTTTGAATGAGCAAAGAAAACATATAAATAACATAAAGAAACAAAAAAGAAAATAGAAACAAACTAGGATAACACATAACATAGTGAATTTATAATGGTTCACCAAAATTGGCTACATCCATTCTCAAAGTAGGAAAATATATTTATCAATGTTACATCAATTCTACACCATACATGGCCTATACACATCCATTTACACAAATGTATGCACCTACAAATGAAGAAACTCAAGAAGACAAAAAGTCATGTGACCTTTAGGCTTCACATTCCCAGCAATCTCCCACTTGAAGTCCATTTGGTATAGTCGTGAACGATGACATCCCTGCATTCCCACTTTTAATGCCACATTGTAACCAAACCCATAGAATATTTTAACCTTGCCAAAGACTGTTCAACAACATTGTGAATTAATCTTCTCCAAATTCTATCAGACTCAATAAAATCTATCTGTCAAACATCTTATTTTACAACTTTTACAAGAACAAATTCACCTATTAATCTAAAATCAAGAACACCAATTTCTGCAAGTTCAAAATACACTCCTCTCTCCATAGAAGGACCCTTGTACACATACACAATATGATGAATTTATCCTATGATCCCCTTCTCTACAAATTGAACAGAACTGCCTCTATCTAGTATTTTTTCCAACCATATCCATTTCCTTCATTCTTCCTCTTTCAATGTGCTAATTCTTAGTATCTTGCATATCCCATTTTCCTGCCTCATTCATGCTTATGTCATGGATATCAATTTGAATAATGTGGGCATCAATACTTTTTATTATATTAAATCCAATATATGAAAGGCCCTCTTTAACCTATAATCCCTCTTTGCTAATTTATTTCTCTTCACTAACCATAGCTACTAAACCTACATCATTCTTCGGTTTCATGAGTGCATGGTCACTCAAACCATTTATACATGCTACAAATACATCAAAAGTGGAGAAATAAACAAGCCTATCATATACTTCTTCATTTGAATTCTCCTCATTTTTCCAACTAAATGTCACACCCTTGTCTATATTATGTTCATTTCACAATAGTGAACCTTTTTTGTCACCTCTCCGCTAGTCTCATCGAACACGAGTGTTTTCACTTTCTTCATCCCATCAATGTAGATGACACTATGTTTCAGATTTCATAAGGGTGGATAGATATTTCATATCACAACCAAATATGGTTGGGATTTTATCATATTTCAACATGTGAATAAATTCTTCAATAACTAAATTAGCTTCATCATCAAATTTCTCCAAAACCTCTTATGAGTATTTCAAAAGTCACATCAGCATCTTCTTCTATTGTTTGATCATCACCATGTTGCAAGGTGTGTGCCCCCCTTGGTATCTTTGTTTTGTGCAACATAGAAGTGGTTCGTTACATGGAGTAATTTCCTCTTGTGCTTTTTTAAGTCAAGTGATTGTATCAAACATTAACAAGCCGATCTTTTGGTGCAACAACAACCAACAATTGGTATCGGAGCCGAGGTCACAGGTTTAAATCTTGTGCTTACGTTGAGGGGATTTTTGCAAGGTGTGCTACCTTGGTCTCCTTGTGTTGTGTTGTGTAGCAGTGGTTCATGACATGGCTTAACCATCTCTTGTGCTTGTATAAGTCAAGTGGTTATATTTTCCATTAACAGGTTTCTCTTTTGGTGCAAAGAAAACCAACACACCACTCTTTGGTGTCATGAGTTCATGGTTTCTCAAACCATTTATACATACCACATCTACATTAAGTGTAGAAAAAGTAACAAACCCAAAATCCTCTTCTTCAACTAAATCCTCCACATTTTCCCAGCTATCCATAATATTCTTGTCTAGATTTTGTTCATTTTGTAGCGGTGAAGCTTCTTTGTCACCTTTCCATCAATCCCATTGAAAACTAGTGTTTTCAATTTCTTCATCCCACCAATGTACATGATGCTTTCTTTCAGCTTTCATATGGGTGGATAGCTACTGCATATCACAACCAAAGATGGTTGGACTTTTATTAGATTCCAACATGCCAAGAAATTATTCAATAATTGGATCAAATTCATCATCAAATTACTCCAAAAAATTCTTCCAAGTATCCCAAAAATCACACAGATTTGAATTTGAAGTAGGATGAGCAACTCCCACTCATAGTGGCTCTTTACTACATAGAAGCACAAAGCTCTAGGCTCCAACACCCAAACATCTTCCATCTCTTCTCCTTGGCTCTAACCAAACTCTAATACCAATTGTTGAGTTTAAATGAGTAGAGAAAACACATAAATAACACAAAGAAGTAGAAAGGGAATTATATACAAACTAAGATAACACATAACACATAGACTTTATAATGTTCCACGAAAACTTGCTACATCCATTGTCAAAGAAGGGAAGTATCTTTATTGATGGTACAACAATTCTACACCATACATGACATGTACACATTCATTTATACAACCATGTGCAACTATCAAATGAAGAGACTCGAGAAGATGAAAGGTCATTTGACCATTGGACTTCACATTCCAAACACTATTTCTAAAAATAAAATAAAAATTATAATAATTTTTTTAAAAAATGCAAATTTATTTATTTATAACGTTTTAAAATATAAATTAGTAATTAGTTAGGAGATTTTATTAAGATTTTTTAAGAAATTTTAATATTATATTAACATAAATATAATAAAATGATTATACTAATATTTATTATTAAAAGTAAAAGTAAAAAAAATTGTTATATAAGAATTAATGAGCAACAATTAATATAATAGAATCTCAAAATTAATTTTAAATTACCATATATTCTTAAAATTCCATGTCAAAGGAAATTTCATCTCCAATCATACAAGCTTCTCAACATGCTCTTTGTTGTTATTCGTGTTTTTAGCTAAGAGGGGATCTCACTAAGAGAAGCAAATATGATGGAATACCCCAATATGCCTTTGAGATTATTATTTGTTTCTACTAAGAAAATAAGAATAGTGCTCATGGAGACCTCTAAATGGCCTTTCAAATGAATTCCCATGAGGTCTTTAGGATTCCAATGACGTCATTGTAGAAAGACCTAAGTAGGCACAACGCTTGACAAGAAAAAACTCTCTTGATACTCTTCCAACCTTTTCAAAATTGTCCTCGCATTCATTTTTAATTGTCAACATCTTTTTATCCTTCCAACAAAACTCTTAAAAAATGAATGACAACCTATATAAAAACTTTCATTGAAAAACTATTCTAAACAACAACATTCTCAAATAAGTATTTACCACTGAAATCATAACTAATTGAAGTAGGCCATTGAAATGTGCCCTTGAATATCAATTCCTTCCTCTCTAGATTACTAATATAATAGAAATATTATTATATAAAAGTAAAGACAAATTTTTAGATCTCTAATTTCAACATTAACCATAACCCTTTTAAATTATAATATAATTTTGATTTGATTTATTAAAATTAATTTTTTAATTATTTTAAATTTAAATTTTCTAATAATATTAAGATTAAATATCATTTTTTGATTTACACCTAATAAAATAAATTTCTTTTCGACAATTAATTATGCAAGTAGTATCAAAAAAATATCTAATTTAATTATATATATG
>MU228530.1:1380735-1394532 GCA_018584345.1 Thuja plicata | reverse complement strand
CCTCCAATAGGAAAATAGGAGTTGACTTTTGTGTTTTTTTCCTTTTTATGAAATAAGAATAATGCTTTATTTGTGCAACATAGGATAAGAAGAAAAGTGAGGATTTTTTATTTAAATAAAAGAGGAGAAAATTTCTTTTAATTAAATAAAGGCTTAGGATAAAGTAATTTTATTATTTAATTAAAAGAGATTTTTAATTAATTAAAAGAGAGCATGTTCTCTTAATTAAATAATATTTTTATTTTTTCTCTTTTAAATTTAATAAGGCTCAAACCTTAGGAAATATTGAATTGATTATGATTTGATCAAGGAAATTGATATAATTGATATTGTTGATATTTGAAAATATTGATTCAGGGATTTGATAAATTGAGAAATGGGGCCCAAAGTCTAGGCGACCATTTTAGGGTGCATACAGTCATGCCTTGATTTCATATTCTAACCATGTAAGCCATTACTTCCTAGGTACTACTACTTGTATGTATGTGAAGTCAGTATCTACCATGAAACATATGTTCTCTTTATGTTCCTCTATCAGATTTTCAGGAATTCTTGTTATGGCTTGTAGCATTTCCTTAATATTTTAAAATACGCATGCATAACGTTATCAAAATCTATTCCTAGTGATTCTATGAATTCACCTATCTGAATGGTTATGGGCGTGCTTGTGTCCCATACAAATTTTCCTATGGAAGGAAATTATTCTTCAAAGTAAAAGAATATGCACATTATGAGGGAGCCAAACTTACAAGTGTTTGTCCTTGAAGATCTTATTGTGCACATGTTCTCCTCTAGTTGATGTAACAGGATCTCTGCAAGATCCATCTTCTTTCCCTATTTGATAATCTTGTATGTTGTGCTCATAGCAGTACTTGATATGTTGTTCATTCTACTTTCTTGGAAGATTTTATATCCAATAACACATGCTCCAAACTGCATCTCTACGTCAGTAATGGTGTTGACCTTTAGTACTCTTTTATTTTATTTAGCACCAGTTAGTTTTTCCACTTCTGCCAGGGATGGGTGCTTGTGAGCTTGTGGTTTATCAGTTGTAGGATAACCAATAACCGCGTGAATAACATCCTTATTTATTGGTTTTGGCTTATTAAGCCATAAAGTCTTGTTGCAAACTTTGCTAAGAACAATCTTTATCCGTTCAGTTTTGAAGACCTTGGGGAAATGTAGTGCATTCATGAGTCCCTTTACTTCCATATTTTTATGATCTTCTTTGAGCTTTCTAGCATCATCACATAGTGCCCTATAGGTATTATCTAGGTCTAGATCTCCTATTTCCAAGATCTTGCAGTGAATATAGGACCTTACGTTCTCTACCAGTAAAACCCTAGGTGGGATTCTGGAGAATGCTCCAGAATCATCAGGTTGTGATGCAATTTCTGGGTGTAGCTTGAACTTGGGTTTAGCACACGAGCCTTTGCTGACAAGCTTGAATAGTTTCTTCTTATCTTCCTCAATCCTCTCAACTCTAGAAGTCAATGCCATCGTGTTTGTAGAAATTTAGGGGTTTTCACAAATAAAACAATGTGATCGTTGAATGTGATTACTTACAGATTCTCTATGATTGCCTGTGAATGTGAATGTTTTTGAGTCAAATTGATTCTTGTTGGGTCACTCTCCAAATTGCTATGAAAACGCTCTTCTCTGCTCAAAAATCATGGGTGCAAAAATGGGTTTACCCGTCGGGCTTTTATAACCTTTTTGTACCCTAAGTTGTCATTAATGCTTACCAACTCATCGGTATATAAAGACTGACTTCATCAGTAGAGACATTCATAATATCTTTGGTGTTTGTGCAAAGCGTCGGGGTAGCTAGTAGCTTTGGTGACTTCACCGATGATTGTCGGTAAAGTTGCGAAGACAACTTTTGTTAACTCAAGGTTCATCAATGTTCGTCGGTTTACACTTAGCTTGTATAATGACTGATACATTCTAGTAAGTAGTGCAAAATTTTGTGTGTGTTCACCGATGCAAATTGTGCCCAATAACCGATGTTTGCATTTCAATAGTTTAGAAAGTAACAATATATTGCATCTTTATTCATGCTAATATTACAATATGAACTATGTGTAATGGAATTGATGGTTAATGTAACTTTTCGTAATGCAGTTCCATACTTACTTGTGCAATCTAGTTGGCTGTGGTGATATCACCGGATCCATTGGATGGGGTGTCACCATTTGTATTGCTTGTTCCACACCTTCAGTTTTTGTGGATTTTACCCACATCTTGTTTCTCATTCTCTTGATGTCATCAATGGTATTTCCATTGGGATGTGTACTTGTGTTTGTCAGTCAGTCTTTGCAATCTTTAATCACATGTCCAACCTTATGACAATGCAAACATGCCATACCTAGATTGGTCCAACCTCTTGACCTTCTGGTCCACTTTCTCATATAGTTGGCAGCAATATAACCATACCTTCCACATGCTATGCAGTTTACCCATGTGTTATAGTCCCAAACATATGAGTTACATACTCTTGTTGGTTTGTGGCTGTTATCAGTTTCTTTTGGTGTCCAGTCCTTGTTGTTCTTTTTCCAGCACTCTTCATGTGTATGCCCATTCATCTTGCAGGTAGGACAATACTTGTCCATGTAGGTTTTCCTCTTTGGATTTGTCACTTTGGATCTACATTCATATGCCTTGTGTCCTTTCTTTTGACATTTATAACAATTACCAATGAAAGTAGATTGTGTTTGAGAAATACCTTTCATTTTTCTTCTGCAAATGTTTGAAGTGTGGCCTGGTTTTCCACAGTGATTGCATGACAACTTTTTGGATCTTGGGTTTGAGCAATAATTCCTTTGATCTGGTTGATTAGAAGATTCACCATTTTTTTTGTACCCTAATCCTTTGTAGTTGTTGACTCTTCTCTGTCCATCAAGAAAATCATCCATTCTTTTGTTGCTTTCTTCAGCCTTTTTGATCAATTCATTGTGTTGAATCTGGACTTTGATTCCATGCTTCAATTTTTCATTCTCTTCTCTTAGCTCACTGATGATCTATATTATTTCAATGAGTTCTATGTTTAGTCTATTTACTTCTTGACTCATAAGAATAATCTGGTTGGTAACCTCATGGTGATGCTCAGTTAGTCTTTGAATCTCTGATTCTTTCTCTTGTAGCTTCTCTGTTATTTTCCTCCTATCATCAATGGCTAGTGTTCTTTCATTTTTAGCTTTTCTTGCATCATTCATAACATCAATCATTTTCACCATTTGAGTTTCTTGACCAATTTTTAGCATCTTGATTTGATCTGTCAGATGTAGGTTGACCTCTTGTAGACTTGTGATTTCTTCTACTGATGCATCTAAAGCTTTGCTCGTTGATGATTCTGTTGTATCAAAGTAGTCTTGTATTTCTAATTCTTTGTAGTCTTTCTCATTCAGCCTGGTTGCCATAATCTTTCTTTCATCAAGAAGTTTTTTTAACTTGATTCTCGCCTATTTATACTGCTCATAGTTTATCTGCATCTGTAGCTGCTCATTGTCAATAGTCATGTCCAGTCTGTACTTTTCCATTGCTCTAATCTTTTCTCTTAAGTCTGTAAGATTTTCAAGAAAGAGACGTAGCTCTGATACCAATTGTTGGAATTATATTGGAATGATGTACTGAGAGGGGAGGGGTGAATTAGTACCTCTAAAACTTTTCTTGGTTAGCCCATTAACCCTTAATCATCAATTTGTAAACTATCTTATCTAACTGTTCATCTTTCTTTATGTATATGCAATCATATCATAAGTTCTTTAGTATGTAATCATAAAAGAAACATTCATGAGAATAGATAACACATAACACAAGATATGATATCATAGAAAACTCCTGTTAGGAAGTAAAAACTACGGTGGGGATTGTTACCCACAAGACTTCATTATCTGCAGATAAGAAGGGGTCGATTAAGGCTTACAATTGGTCACTTCTGAAGACATACCCTGTTAGGAGTATTACAGTGGAGACCTGTTAAGATCTACTTCATTTGAAGCTTTAGCAACACTGTTAAGTGTGCACTCTGTTAAGAGATTTGTAAAGAACGGTTAAGTCCACCTTCTACAAAAGGATTTTAGATGTGATGCACTTGTTAGAATGCAACTACATAAGTCTTTGATCTGATGATGTATGCAATCTCCTATTGCTAATAACAGATCCAATAAAGCTTCCTATGTATGAGTAATCATCTTTCCATGATTGAATAATACCTTTGTCTACACATCAGTAGCCTCTGTGTGTTCTTGATAACTGATGTGATCTATTTCTGAACTTTGCATGAATTATGCCTTCTGCTCCTTAGATTCTCTTCGTGGCTATCAACAACAATGAATTCATAATTCACAATCGATTGAACATCTATTTATAATAGATTTTAGCTCAATTCTTGATTCACGCTTTCGCAAGTTAACTCTAGATCCAAGGTTTACAACTTGACCTTGATCTTTAGTTAGATATGTTTTAGATCCATTAGGATGCTTAAAACATTTACATGAAGCTTGCTTGATCCTTAAGTTGTGATTTAAAACAAATTAAAACTCTATAAATATAATTACAATGCTTTATCTGATGTGTAAAACTCAGATCCAGTTTTTGCGGGTTCTCTAACTGACTATCAGTTCTGACGGCTGGTTTTCTTTGTTGTCGGTGTTCCTTTCTTGAACTGTTCATCGGGTATGCTTTTTCTGTACTATGTCGGGTTTTTTTCTCAAAACATGTATCATCGGTGATGATCTCCATGTTATGTTATTGACTCGTCGGTGATGTCCTATTCACTTCATTGGTGCAACACTTGCCAGTGTTCGTCAGTTAATTCCATACTTAGTATTTTCACGTGACACTTTGATCTGTTGGGTATCCTCCTCCTCCTCCTTCTTCTTGTTGAATACATGTAAAATGGTTAGATAGAAAATCTTCATAGCATAAAGCCCTCTTATGAAATGATCTTTGTCAAATCCAAAGTGAATAAAGAGAATTACAAAATTATTTATAAACTATTTCAATTTTCAAAATTTTCTATTTTATTTTATTTTATTTTTTTATAAATATAGATGTTTGTAATACTTGTATTATGTAGATATAAACTTTAATTATTATTTGTTAAAATACGATTATAGCATAATTTCTAAAAATGAATATAAAATAATTGTCATTAGAAGAAGGAAAATATTTACATATACATATGACTATATAGTTAGTTTAACTATATGAAATAAAATTAAAATGTAAAACATTACACTACCAATAGAAAATAATGAATATCACCTCTTTAATTTGTCTATTTAATAATATATAAAATAGAATCAAATAACTCCTACATCTTAGGAAAATCTAAATTAAATTTACACACACCTAAATTGTACCTCACTACTCTACATTTTAGGGATATGTGAATTTATTTTACACATAGCTAAGTTGTTTCTAACTCTCCTACATTTTAGAAATAAGTAAATTTATTTTACGCACAATTAAATTGTTTCTTACCCTTCTAAATTTTAGGAAAAGATAAATTTATTTTACACATATTTAATTTATTTCCTACTTTCCAAAATTAGTTTATTTTGAAAAAAATAGTTTAAATTAATGATTATTAAAATGTATATATACTTTAATATTTACTCAAAAAAATTAAAATGAATATGTTTCACAATTGTTAGATTACTGAATTGAGTTCTCAAGCAACGCTTAAAAGAAATCTTGTTTGCATTATTTCCATCCCTTCTTAAAAAGACAGAGAGTAATTAAATTTTGTAAGAAAGATTGATGTACATACATTTAATATGATTTTATTGAAGAGAAAATTTAAATTATTTGCATTGATTTTAAGTAAATTAACTCTTTCCAAACAATGATTATTGGAAGTAAAATCTAATCGATTCAAAACTTCCTAAGTGTTATACAAAAGTCTATTCAAAACCTAGAGTAATATCCAAAACATATGTCATCACTATTTCGTCAAGTATTTATGCTAAGAAATCTTGTGTTATGCCAACTGTAATCCCACTTCAGCAATAGTTCAGCCCCGTCCGCTTGTCTACGGCCGTAAGAAAATGCCAGAGACAATGTCAGAATATCTGAACAATCTGGTCGGGCTCTCACTCTACAAAATTCTATTGGCTTAATAAAAAATTGTAGAAAACACTAGAGCCACGTGCTCTATAGAAGAAAATGAAACCAATGTGATGCAAGGCAGGGATGGAGAAGGGGCCAAAGGCACTCCCAACTACCAAACCAGCTTGTAGGAACAATGTGGAAGCCAAACAACACAGTGAGAGAAGAAAATACAGAGATCTTGTATATTAAATTTTTCAAAATCATTACATGCCGAGTTGTAAGGCCTTCCAAGTTTTGACCATATATTCAATGAATTATAATAAGATCTTCATACAACAGAGATCGCAGACCTTCGATCTCAATATCTAAATATTTTCTATCTTTCTCTAAGAATGATACCTAAACTAAGAACATATAAAAGAATATATACAAGAGTCCAACAAAGAGGTCGGCGCTCAAATGCATAAGAGAGACCCAGATTTAGGTCCACACAGATCCCAATGAGAGACCCCAAATCAATTCACCAAAGGAAATTAACTAAAGAAGTCGGCCAAAGATCCAACTCCCAAAATAAGCATCTCGGACAAAGCATGACCGAGCAATAGAGTGACTCGGGCAAAGAACAACCCGAGCAATAGAACAAGCATGCTTGAGCAACAGAAGAGAAACCTGAGTAGCAGAAAATAGGTATGCCCAAGTAACAGTCCCTGAGTGACAGAGACAAGCATGCCCGAGCAGCAGAACCTGAGTGACAAAGAACAAGGAAAGAATTATAAACAAACATCTTTTTGGTTGTGCAGGATTGCCAATGACCCAAGATTCTCCGACATCAGACGCCTAGGGTTACAAGAAATAATTCTCTGAATCATGTATCAGGTCCAACCTGAAATGAATCCAACTTGGATTGAGAAATACAAGATGAGTCCTCAATCGGTCTGTTCTTCCACTTTACTAGATACTCCATGTATTCCTTTCCTCTTGTGCTTCTGCCAATTCTCTTTTTCAAAATCTTCTCAACTTCCTCTATCTGTTTTGTTGGATAACCACTTGGTATTGTCACTTCTTCATCAGGTTCATGATATTCATACAAGTCTAAAATATTGAATATAGGTGATATATCCATGTCATCAGGTAATTCAACTTCATAAGCATTTCCATTGTCAAACCTTCTCAGTATTTTGCAAGGACCAAATTTCTTCATCTTCAGTTTACCATATGTTCCAATGGGAAATCTGCCTTTCTTCAAATGAACCATTACAACATCACCAACTTCAAATGATTTATGTCTTCTTGATCTGTCTGCACTGTCTTTGTACTTTTGATTGCTCTTTTTCGACTTCTGTTTTACATCTTCATGCAATGTCTTCATAAATTCTGTAAATTCTTCTGCTTCAACACTTCTTTTCTCTTCTCCAACAATATCTCTCAAATCTAATATACCTCTTGGTTGAGTGCCATGAACAATCTCAAAAGGTGTCTTTCTAGTACTTCTATTTACTAAACTGTTGTATGTAAATTTTTATTTTTCGAACATCAAATCCCAATTACTTGGTGTGTCTCCAACTAAGCATCTCAACAAATTACCCAAACTTCAATTTACAACCTCTGTTTGTCCATCAGTCTGTGGATGAAATGTAGAACTAAACTTCAACTCAGTACCCATCTTTTTCCAAAGTGTTCTCCAAAAATAGCTAACAAACTTACTATTTCGGTCAGAGATGATACTCCTTGGTAATCCATGCAATCTGAAAATTTCCTTAAAGAAAAGATTTGCTATATGTACTGCATCTGATGTTTTCTTACATGGTATGAAATGTGTCATCTTAGAAAATCTATCCACAACAACAAATATGGAATCATTACCTCTTGCTATCCTAGGTAAGCCAATAAAAAATTCCATGTTGATAACACTCCAAGGTTTCTCAAGAACAGTAATTGGTGTATACAAACCACTATTCTGACTTACTCCCTTTGCAACTTGACAGACTCCACAAATTCTTAAAAACTTCTGAACATCCTTATACAACTAAGTCCAAAAATACCTCTCCTTCAGTAAACTCAATTTTTTATCAATACCAAAGTGTCCATCCAATCCACTGCTATGTTTCTCTTTTATTAAATTAGTTCTCAGTGAACCTCTCGGTATGCACAACTGAATGCCTTTGAACAAAATATCTTCCCAAATGAAATAGTCTTCATACTTACTTTATTGATTTGAATTAGGTGCTCTACACACTCTCCACTGCTCTGAAAAATCAGGATCACTTTCATACAAATTCTTCATGTCATCAAAACCAAGAACTTCAATTCTCATCTCAGTCAACAAAGATCTTCTTCTACTCAATGCATCAACAACTCTATTAGAAACTCCACTCTTATGCTTAATCACAATTGTAAAGCTTTGCAAATACTCTACCCATTTCCATATGTCTTTGATTCAACTTATTTTGACTACCCAAATATTGTAAATCCTTATGATCAGTATACAACACAAATTCATTTGGAATCAAATAATGCCTTCACTTCTTCATAGCTTGCAAAATAACATAGAACTCTTGATCATAGATAGAATATTTCCTTTTTGCATCATTCAACTTTTCACTAAAGAAATCAACAGGTTTACCTTCTTGAGTCAATACAACTCCAATTGCACTTCCACTTGCATCACATTTAACTTGAAATACCTTATTAAAATTAGGTAAGGCTAACACAGGTAATTCATCAACCTTCAGCTTCAAAGCTTCAAAACTCTTATCAGCTCCATGTGTCCATTTGAATTCTCTTTTGTCTCCTCTCATTGTTTCAGTCATAGCATTACAAATAGAACTGAAATTTCTGATAAATTTTCTGTAAAAACTTGCCAATCCATGAAATGATCTTACCTCACTGACATTTTTTAGGTGTAGGCCAGCTAAGTATAGCTTCAACCTTATCTGGATCCATCTTCAAACCATCATCTGAAATCACAAAACCCAAATACAGAAGCTCTTCTTTTATGAAGGAACATTTCTTTAGATTTAACAGCAACTTTTCCTCTTTCAATCTCTGCAACACTTGCCTTATATGCATCAAATGCTCTTCTCTAGTCTTATTGAATATTAGAATATCATCCAAGTAAACAATCACACACTTATTCAAGACTTCATTTATTAGCCTCATAAATGTACTCAGTGCATTAGTTAAACCAAAGGGCATAACCAAACACTCATACAAACCTTCCTTTGTTTTGAAAGAAGTCTTCCATTCATCACCTTCTCTGATTCTAATTTGATGATATCCACTCTTCAAATCAATTTTGGTAAAATATCTTGCTCCACTCAAACAATCCATGATGTCATCCATTCTCGGTATAGGAAACCTATACTTCACTATGATCTTATTAATTTCTCTGGAATCAGTGTACATTCGCCATTCTCCATTCTTCTTAGGTGCTAATACAATAGGTATTGCACATGGACTCAAACTTTCTCAGATCAAGACTTTGTTCAACAATTCATGAACTTGTCGGTTAAGCTCTTCATTCTCGTTCGTTGTTAACCGATGTGGTGCCTTGTTTGACAAACTAGCTCTAGGAATCGGATCCATACAATGACTGATATCTCTCATTGGTGGAAAACTATCAGGTACATTATCTAAAATTATCTCCTTGTACTCAGTGAGTAACCTTCCAAATTCTACAAGAATGTCATCTTTTGTATTCTTACTCATTTTGTTAGGAATCAAAGAATAACAGATATCATTCCTTTTCAAATCCTTAACAAACTGTCTACCTTCCATCAGACAAACCTTCACAGATGTACACATCTCACCAATGGATTCCACAACCAAAGGTAACAAAAATTGCTTCTTACCATCAACCCAAATAGAATATGTATTCAATGTTCCATCATGTATAGCATGTCTATCATATTTCCAAGGTCTACCCAAAAAAATATGACAACAATCCATAGGCATAATATCACACAAAACCTTATCATAATACTTTCTAATTTTTCAGGTTCACAAAACATTGTTCACTCACCATTAATGTATGATCATCCTTGATCCATGAGATCTCATAGGGTTTTGGATGTTTCATCCCCTCCAACTGCAACTTTGCAACCATTTCCTTAGATTCCAGATTCTCCGAGATTCCACTGTCACAAATCACCTTCCAAACTTTGTCTGCAACTCTACATCTGGTCAAGTGAACAAACTTTTCCTGACAAGATCTTGCCTATCTTTCTCACTCCATAGTATCCTTTGGATCATGAAATTTCCTTCCTTCTCTACTTCATTTGGTGACTCCTCTTGCACCAACGCATTTCTACTACTACTGCCAATCTTCTTGTTTGCATGTGTACACTCAAAGGATTTATGTCCTTCACCACAATTGTAACAAGTTACTTGGAATCCTTTTCTGCTATATCCACCTCTGGAGTAATTACCTCTTCCTCAATATGAATTTACACCTTTCCATTTAGTCTTTCCTTTGTCTTGAGATGTGTCTAAATTTGACTTGTCTCGTTCAGATCTACTATTCTCACCATGGGATCTACCTCTTCCTCTAGGGAATCTACCACCTCTACCTCTTTGTCTTTGTTCATATCTTCTGTTCAACTTTTCCTCAGCTTTTAGGGCAAATTGGTATGCCTCCTTAATGCTTTCCATCTTGACAAAACTGATTTCATCCTGTATAGAACTTCTCAAGCCATTCAGGTATCTTGCTACTCTTTCCACCTCATCTTCAACATGTCCAGATCTGATGTCCAATCTATAAAATTCTTCAGTATAGTCTTTTACTAATTTTTCTTTCTACTTCAGACTTTGCATTCACCTAATCAGGTTAATCTGGTAGTCACAAGGTAGAAACTTGTCTTTCAATTTGTTTACCATCTTGTCCCATACCTTGATTTTGTCTTTACCTTTCTTCTTCTTATCCAACTGCAGATGTTCCCACCATAGGGATGCATGACCTTTCAACTTTGTGCTTGCAATCTTCACCTTATTATCTTATGCCACATTCTCATATTCAAAATACTTTTCCATCTCTGTTATCCAATCTATCAATTCATTAGAATCCAATTTTCCACTATACTCAGGAGGATTGAACTGAGGTGTGGATTTCAAACTTGTCAAAGCTCACAGGAATCTCTCTTCTTCCTAATTCATCACAGGTGCAGGTGCAGCTTCACCTTGAACCTCTTCAATTTCATAATCACTAACATCCTCAAGATGTCTTCCTCTGCATTGAGCTATCTCAATAGCTTCCAATATAGCAACCATCTGTCTAAGCATATCAGCTAGAACTGGATCTACATTTCCTCTCCCACGAACCATCTTGAATCCCTCTGTAATTGTAGGTCAGATCGCAATCTTCTACCCCACAATAATACCAACTTGGGCTAGGGTTTACAAGAAGGAACTTAGATCTCACCAGGCTCTCATACCACCTGACGCAAGGAAGGGATGGAGAAGGGGCCAAAGGAACTCCCAACTACCAAACTAGCCTAGAGGAACAATGCGGAAGCAAAACAACATAGTGAGAGAAGAAAATACAAAGATCATGTATATTAACTTGTTCAAAATCATTACATGTCAGACTGTAAGGCCTTCCCAGTTTTGGCCATATATTCAATAAATTACAATAAGATCTTCATACAACAGAGATCACAGAACTTCAATCTAAATATCTAAACATTTTCTTTCTTGCTCTAAGAATGATACCTAAACTAAGAACATATAAAAGAATATATACAAGAGTCCAACAAAGAGGTCGACACTCAAATCCATAAGAGAGACCCAAATTTAGGTCCACACAAATCCCAATGAGAGACCCCAAATAAATTCAACAAAGGAAATTAACTGAAGAAGTTGGCCAAAGATCCAACTCTAAAAATAAGAATCTCGGACAAATCATGACCGAGCAATAGAGTGACTCAGGAAAAGAACAAGCCAAGAAATAGAATAATCATGCCCGAGCGACAGAAGAGAAACCCAAGCAACAAAAAATAGGCATGCCTGAGTAACGAAACCCGAGCGATAAAGATAAGTATGCCTGAGCAGTAGAACCCCAGCGACAGAGAAAAAGTAAAGAACTATAAACAAACATCTTTTTGGTTGTGCAGGATTGCCAATGACCCAAGATGCTCCTGCATCATAATGACAACATATACATACCCTGCGGGGCTAGCGTCTCTTGGGGGCTGTCGCAATGTCAGATGGTTTTACTATCGATGTTGATTGCTTTTTAAAACAAACTCATAATTGTTGTTAGTAGTCGCTATGGAGACTTTAAAAATAATGAAAACATGAGAAAGAAGATCAGCCATGGTAACCCTTCAAAATTTGTGCAACTATCCTTCAAACAAAGAATTGTCAAATCTGTACAGAACCAAGAATCATTAACATTTAGAAAATAAAGATCAGGCATAGTAACCCTCAAAATATTTGCATCTTTACTCTCAAAAAAAATAAATAAAAATTCCCTAATCTATGATTAACCTCAAACATTTACTCAGCTATTCTTTACAAAAATTGTACACCCTCAAAACCTCTTAACCCAAAAATTGTGAATAAGCTTTAGAAATCCAAAGAAGAACTCACATGTTGTAACTGTTGTCTAAAATAACCATTCTCATATATATCATCTGTGAAACCTACTTCTGCAAGCGGCCATTCTCCTGCTAAAAAAATGTATAGTGTAGAGGGGCATAATACTTAAAGTATTAGGATTTTAAATTTTTGTAATCTTCAACGTCAATGGAAGCAGTACGCAACAGAAATTCCAGCAAAATAGCCAGGAGAAAATAGAAACTAAGCATGATGCGCAGTAGAAAATAGAATCCCCTTTTATGTCATCTTCCCTGTACCTGCTCTACACAATGTCACCCAAAACCAGTTCGCAACATGCAGAAGATGCGTCATAGCTAGAGATAGGTCAACAATTTGGAAAAATGGGAAATGTTAGCATTTAGTTTTCATATTTTCCATTAATCTTGCAACAAGAAGATAATTAAAATTGTGATGCCGTGTATGCAATCACTTTTTCCAACACCGTATGCAGTTACTTTTTCTGACACCATTTGGGATTTTAGATCAGCTTAATTATAAGAGGGGAAAGAAGAGTTGTGGTCAAAAATTACTATTCCAGAACGTCCAACTCGCATAGGTGAAAATGGTGATATTAGCCCATGATAGTTACATATTTACCACATATATAACCTTCCCAATACTAATCGTGGTTCTAAATTTAAGAAAATAATTATTTTTTTATTCATTAAATATTTTGATTTACAAAGTTCATGCATCTTGAGCCATGTTAATAGTTTGGATATATTGATATTTGAAAAAAAAAAAATTAAATAATAATTATTATAATGATCACTTAAACAAATTGAAATATATATATTTGAATAATTAAGTGTACATGGATGTGTTAGAATGAATTTAGAATAACTAAGAGCGGGGGTGAATCAGTTATCCTCAGGTCCAGATGTGCCCATAAAACTTTATACCACTTCAACAACTCAGATTTTCTCGACAGCAATAAACAACAAAAGTGTGCAGTTTACTGTACTAATGAAATAAGCTTACAGAAACTTAACAGTAAAGTACAACATAAACATTCACACATTTTGACACCATGATTTAACATGGAAACCCAATATGGGAAAAACCACCAGTAACATGCTACCAAAATTTCACTCTTCTAAAGTGATGCCCTGTTAGGAGCCAACCCTGTTAAAGGTTACAAAACAC
>MU228530.1:1345976-1365026 GCA_018584345.1 Thuja plicata | reverse complement strand
TCCTCTCACAGCTGCACAACTAAGAGAAAAGAAAGAGCACAATCAAGCAATGTTGGAGATTGCATCCTCATTGAGCTATTCAGAGTTTGATGATATAAAGAGCTGCACAAATGCAAAGCAGATGTGGAATAAACTTGCAACTATCTATGGTGGAGACACAAATGTGCTGAGAGCTAAATAAGAAAGTCTAAGAGGTAAGTTTGATGAGATGAAAATGCAAGAAGGTGAAAATGTTAATCGGTATTATGGTAGAGTAAAAGAAGTTGTAAATGCTATTAGAGGAGCTATTGGAACAATAGATGAGAACACTATAATGAGAAAGGTACTGAGAACTTTACTTCCTGTATATGTTATTAGAGTTTCTGCAATTCAAGAACTGAGATGTACTCATAACAATAATCTGAATCTCGAAAATATGATAGGCAGACTCACTGCATTTGAAATGTCAAATTATGATAACTAAAATCCACAAGGTATTGATTCTTCTTTTCGATCACAGTTGGTTCTCAATAAATCTAAGAAAGGAAAGAAACATGTGAATAGTGATAGTGACACTACTGATGATGATCTTGAAGAACTCGAAGCACTTATGGAAAAAAGGTTATCCAGAGGAAAATGAAAATACAGAGCTAAACTTCCTATCATTTGTTTTTCATGCAATAAATTTGGTCATATATGTTAGTATACAGTTTTTCCCTCTTCTCAAAATTAATCTCAGACTCTTTTAAGGAGAAAAGAAGAAGAAATAAAACTCAATACTAACAAATCAGTTTATCAAAGTAAACTCTCTACAAATTATAAGGCACAGCTACCTTCAAAAAAAAGATTTTCAATATGGTTTTATTGAACAAAGAAAAGTAACATTATGTGTGCTTTTAACCATAAAACACTTAAGGAAAACATTCAGTCCATCAACATGAAAATAATGAGCAAGTTTTGAGAAGATCCTCTATTTTTGTTTCAATATCAACCTTCAAATTTTATGAATCTAAACTTGAATAACCATTTACTCTGTCACTTCTAAGCACATAATCCATTCATATCATAGTTAAGCTTTATCCAACACAACTCATCTTCACAAGAAAATAAATCAGATAAGACAAACAGTTGTATTTATCACTTCAAAAGCTTAAACATATACGTAACACCATAGGATATTTCATATATTTTGTAATACCATTTTTTCAAACACTTTGAAGTTAAGTTTTTTAGAAAATAGTTTCTATCCAACTCAGAGCCGAACCCTTAAACAATTAAAAGTTTTCAATAAATAGCCACACAGGGCTGCAACAACTAACTTGGTAAAAAAAGTCTTTCTTGAAAAGTAAAAGATCTCTAGATCCCCTAACTATCTTAAGCATTAAGTTATTCAAACTGGACTGGGAACAAAAATGCCTCTGAGAAGCTGCCAAGTGTTCCAGGTGGTTAAGTAGTTGAGGTCACTGCAAGAGGCACTGCATTCCAATCTTCATATGCAGCTGTAAACACAGATATTACTGGTTGATGTGGCAAACCAATAAAACTGATCCTCTATTTCCAAACTTCTTTTTCTCTTTTGATCTCGGCTACCTTTTCTTTGTGCATAACCAAATGACCTTGCTGAAGGATCATCATTGATTCTATCTGTGCGAATTTCATAAAATGCTCGTTTGTAGGTGCCTTCATCCTCTTGAGCTCGTCAAACTAGGTGTTCACATCTTTGATTATCTATTCAACTGACTTATCTGCCCCTTCATGGTTTTCCTGGCACCGTTCATCAATCCATTTTTATATCATTAGAAATGATCTCCTTAATAGTTCCCAGCCCCTTCATGAGATCCTTTACTTCGGAAATTCCCGTAGCCACAACTTCATTTCTCCATTCTATGCATTCCTTTATAACATAAAGAACTTTATCATCCAGTCCTGACACTGACCTCTCCGTGAGAAACTTCTGCAAACTGTACTCCTCAACTTCTTCGATCCAATGGAGTTCTTTGGTCCATGTTGTCTTTTCGAGCTCCCACTCTCTAATGTTGGCCTCTGTTATCTTTGCCAGGTGATTTCCTTCATTATGGGTCGGATCCAGATGACTTAATTTCTTGCCAACCTCTGATTTTACATGCTCAACCCAATCATCGAATTCTTTACTCACTGCCTTGCTTCTTTGAATTTGGTCAAGAAATCGTTGATTATCAGGAGACTTCATGTCAATGGAGGCCAACATTTCATTCAGAGGAAAAGGTTCAGGTTGTTGGATGGCATTGATGTATTGGGACATACTCTTCATAGCATCTTTCATTTCTTGTTTATCTTTGGCATCTTTCCAGACTCTATTGGCAATTTTCTTGTTTGACACCTCAAAAAATCTCATATCAGCGGCTCTGGTGTCTCTTCCTAAATACACTTTGGATATCTGAAAGTCTTGGATTGAAGCTTCTCCTTTAGCATTGTCTTCTTTAGGCTTTGCAATTTCTACTATCCAGTGACCACTATTTTCATCGAAATCAATTTTGGATTCCATCTTCATTTTTTTTACTTTAGAAGATTTTCCTAGGCACCTACTTACTACATCATCAATGGCAACTGACAAAGGAACTACGTTTCTTTTCTTGGCTACTAGGGTCTCTAGCCATGGTGGGGCAGCATAAGATTTCTTTTGAGTATCATGGTTACTCAAAAGAGCTAATGAGTCTTTCATAATGTCTTCTATTTCCTCTTGAATATGCTGAGCATCTGCCATCTCAGGTACACTGTGTTCTTCAATGGTGATCGCCTTTTGATCTAGATATGATGAATCTAACTCCATGAAGATGCTGGGAGTAGCTTTCTGCCTTTGAACACTCTATTTTACTCTTTGACTTGATCTGATCAACCAAACTTTGGGTTCATCTTGATCTTGAACTTGAACTTGAACTTGGGAAGAAATTGGTTCAAGTTTGGGTTCAACTTCAAGTTTAAATTTTCCTGCACAAGATTGATCAACACTTAAGTTAGTTAAAATATATGTTTTCTTCTTCGTTGTGCTCCATTTTTGTTTTCTTTTTATTTTTGTGGCTGACTGTAAAGGGGCAACAAAAACTCTTTTCTTTAACAACCATGCTTTCATTCTCTCGATCACTCTTTTCATTATTATGTATATATCATCTTCTTCTGGTACTGTCCAATCTAGTTTAGGGATAGGGAGGGTCTTGACCTTCTCTAAGTATTGAGAGTCTAAGACATCGGTTTCACTGTCTTCCTCTACCCCATCTATATCCATATCTAGCCTGAAGGTGGTGATTTGCTTCAAAGTGGAACGGGACCATAGTATTTTCCTTACCTCCACTTCATCGAAATAGTTGACCCAAAAATATTCTAATTCAAGGATGTGCATGAACGTTTCTAGGATGTTAAGATTTGCCCCTACAAAGCCTCTATAGTCAAAATTGACCCTGGGAGTATAAGTCTGTAAATAGAGGGTATCCAATTCTTCCTTTATAGACATAGCATCTTGGAGACTTTTGCACCTGTAATACCCTAATTCAATAGGGAAAAGAATACCTGAAGTTTTCTTTGAGGGCCCAGATTTTTGTTCAACCAGAACAAGCTGTCTACATAGCTCCATTAAGAATAAATCATCCAAACAAAATCTAGGAAGCCGCAGAGGTTCCTCATCAAATGCTCCAACCCTAAGGTATGTAAATCTTGGAAACTGTATGAAATAATAGCCATAAATATTGATCACCTATTTAGCTTCTTCAGAAAGCCTGCAATTTCCTTTTCCCCACAACTCATAAACTAACTTTCCTAAAAATTTGTCATTTACTATTTTGAATAGACTAGATAAATTTTCTTTCTGTAAGCATGTGAAGTAATCATATATTTTCATATCACGTGTCCATACTTCATGAGGTAATCCCTCCCAAGCCCTACAACATGCTAAGACATAAACAAGGTAGGAATACACATAAAATGCTGTCAAATTTGTCACATTTAAGAGATTTCTGTGGAGTTCTTCTTCTATTAAGTCAGCCCAATCTATAAACTTATCTCCTTCTATAATCTTCTGGATAAAGCAGTACATCTAGTTTTCCCAATGAAATGCATGAGGATTCCCTTTCACCCTGTTTAGAAGAAGAACCATATCGGCAATGTCTTTTCAAAAGTGTTCAATTGTCAGAGGCTTTGGCAACCTGGATCCTCCTTTCTTTGGTTTCGCAAGCCATGCCTGGGCTATCGAGGAACTATATTTCTTCTTATCTATCTCGTACACATGATCTACTTCCGCATAGGTCCATGGTTCATATGGCTCTTTATCTTGAATTTGCAGGGCCGCCATTAACATCTCTCAACTAATTTTGACCAAGATTTCTCCTGACACATCCTTAATACATCTGTTCTTGGCGTCATACTTATTGTTGCACTCTAATAACAATTCAGGGAAAATCAGGGCTAGAGGAAATGCAGCGGCTTCTAAAAGTCCACTTCCTACTAGCTTCCTGGAAAAAGAACCCTCAGAAGCATTTCAAACTCTATTGTAGAGCTCCCCTAAGTTTGCATTCAACAAGAAGGTTTCCCCTATATCTGGAAGAGAAACTAACAGGTGGGTTCTAATCTCTTCTTTAGGAAGTTTTGGATGGAACAACGACATCTCACCAATATGAAGAGAAAATACTTACAACACAGAAAGAGCCTTTGAAAACTAAAAACTGCAAAGGGGAAGATTAACTCACCAATTTCTTGCACTGTTGTTTTCTATAAATTCCTGACCACCAATTCTGTTGCTCCTTCTCTAGATGAAATAATTAACAAGAAAACCTTAATTATTTCTCATTTATTCATGAATGCCTTATAAGATCCCTAATAAATCTTTGGAGTGTGCTCATAATGAATGCTTTTAATGGAAGAATGATTGATTCAACCTGTCTAGGCACTCTTATTTAATCCACCCGATATTTTGGCACAAATATCTCAACTCCCAAGGAAAATCTCTGACAGCCAAATCTGTATATTAATGACTTCCTTTACGTCATGCTGCCGACTGTCATTTCCAATTCTCACATGCACAAACCATCTAGCTGAGTGTGACAATCTTTGTACGGCAGCTTCCAAATCTTAATAAATACCTGGAGATTTGCAAAAAAAAAGAGATTTCCTTTTTTGCAAGAGAAGACAAACTTGCCAAATTCTCCATGTACAAAGCATTATGTAACGAACATGAACTTGAACTTGAACTAACTTAAGGTTCGGGACTAGGCTCAAGTTCAGGTTCATCTTTGAGACTGACAGAATCTTGAAGGGTAGACAGAAATGGGTAACGGATTGAACTTGAACTTGAACCAACCTAACATAATTCAACTTCAACTTCGGCTTCAACTTCAACTCCAGGACTTTTACTGACCAAGACTAAAGAACGAAGGCTGGGAAAAGAATGAAGGTAACAATTGGCTCTGACTGGGGACTGGGATTGTTCAGGACTGAGGAATGAATCTAGAAACTCAAATTGACAAGATGATTTAAACCTAAGAAAACTAGGCCGACTCACCACAACAAAACTTCTACTCCTACTGACACAATCGAGAACTTATATACAAGCAAGGAAAAGAAAATACTTACAACTAGTAAAGCTTGAGATCCTGTCTGTTATGAGATAGGGGTAGTTCATCTCTGTCAATATATTTCAGCTTGAACACATTCGGACCCAGAGCTCGAGAGATCTCGAATGGTCCTTTCCAGAGAGAATTGAACTTACCATGTCCTCCTCTTGGATCTCAGCGCTTATCCTAGAGAAGGATCTTGTCACCCACCATAAATTTCCTTGGCCTGGTACAATGGTAAAAAATATCCTTCACCTTCAACTGATGACTGGTGATGTGATCTACTAACTCTGCCCTCTCTTCTTCTATTTTTTACAGATATAGAATCCTTTTCTCCAGTGAATTTTGGAAAATTTCATTCTCCACGCACCTTTGTAACTTAGCAGAGGCTAATTCCAATGGGAGTGATAGTTGTTCTTCAACTCTAAAGACTAATTCAAATGTTGTCATACCAATAGCTCTCTTAGGAGAGGTTCTATCTTCCCATAATGCCTCGTATAATCTTTTGTGCCAGTCTTTTCCCTTCTCATCTACCAGTTTCTTCATGATATTAATCAGGTTCTTGTTTGTGGATTCTACCTGACCATTTCCTTGTGGAAAATAATTTGAAGAGTGGGATAAATTTATGCCATGGTCATAGTAGAAGAGTTGAATCTCTCGAGAAGAGAAATTCTGAGCATTATCAGCCACTATCTTCAGGGGAACCCCATATCTAGTGACGATATTTTCTTTTAAGAATCTATAAACTATCTCAGAAGTGGTTACTTTGACTGGTATTGCTTCCACCCACTTGGTTAAGTAATCAGTCATTGTCAAGATATGTGTGTGTCTACCACTAGAAGTTGGATTGATGGGACCAATAAAGTCTAACCCCCACTATTTGAAAGGTTCTTCAATAACCACATGTCTTAGCGGTAGAGCAACCAACTGAGGTTTTCCTAAAAAAAATTTACACTTCTCACAGTTTGCCACCCATCTGTATGCGTCTTTGAACATTCCGGGCCAATATTAACAATTTCTCAGTATCTTAAAAGCTGTCACAGAAGAAGAATAGTGCCCCCCGCATGCTTCATTGTGAAATGATTGCAATAACGCATCACAAAAACATTCCATCCAATCCCCTCTTATATAGAACATTGTCTACTATGACATATTTTTCTGCCTTTAACCTCAAATTTCTTCTCTCTTTAGCTGATAGGTATTCTGGAGGTTCTTCGTAGTTAGAAAGAAGGCTACATCAGAAAACCATGAGTCATTTGTTGCTACAAACAGGCAATTGGGTAAACTCTGTTCTTCTTTATTTTCAGCCATCAGCTTACACAGGCCCTCTCCTCTCACCAACTTCGTGGGATTAATCTCCAAATTTAACTCCTGCACTTTTGCAACCCAGCTAGCCCTATTATTTACCGCAACTTCTTGCTGAGTAAGAATAGTCTTGACGACAGAGTTTGAAATAAAGACCACAGAATGTGAATGCAGTATATAGTATTGGAATTTATTAATTTCCTTTACTACTGCAAATGCCTATTTCTCTATTTGTGAATATTTTAACGCATGCTTCTTGAGTGGCATGCTCACGAAAGAGATAGGTACTTCTTCACCATTTTCATTTTTTTGTAATTGCACTCTAGATTTTGTGTGTTCTAATGCATAACAATAGATAATAAAGTCTTTTTTGAAATCTGGGTGTATTAATGTCAGAGCATTGGCTATGGCTTCTTTAATCTTACCAAATGATTTGACAGCTGGTTCATCCCATTTGAAATTTTTCTTCTCGTTTAATAAGTTCACCATTAGTTTTGATGTCTCAGTGAAATCAGGTACGAACTTCCTCAAGAAGTTAACTTGACCAAAGAAAGATTTAACCCCTTTTTGATTAACAGGTAGACACAGCTGTTGAATAGCTTTGACTCTTTCTGGATCAATTTTAATACCTTCTTTTGAAACCAAATGACCCAATAACTTACCTTCTGTCACACAAAAAATTGATTTCTTCAGATTCAGAGAAACACCATGATCCTTGCACCTTTGCAAAACTTCTTTTAGGTCCTTTAAGTGCTTCTTACGCCTCCGTGAGAAAACTGTCATGTCATCTAAGTAGATGGTGATGGTCTTGTTTAACAAATGACCAAAAGTGGAATTCATGGCCCTCTGAAATGTGGCTCCAGCATTAATTAAGCTGAAAGGCATTCTTTTGTAGGTGAACGTACCCCAAGGCATGGTGAAGGCCGTTTTGTGCTGGTCTTCCTCTACAACACTAATTTGGTTATAACCCAAAAAACCATCGAGTAATGACAACATCTCTGAGCCAGCTACTGTCTAAAGAATGTGATCCATCATAGGTAAGGAAAAATTATCTTTAAGGCTTGACTGATTGAGGTTTCTAAAATTCACGCATATTCTAATTTTTCCATTTCATTTTTGCACAGGAACAATATTGGCCACCCATGTGGAATGATGTATTGGAAAGATGATTCTTGCTTGAAGCATTTTTTCAATCTCTTTAAAAATGGCATCTGACACCTTCAGATTATATGTTCTTAATTTCTGACAGAACGGTGGCGCAATGGGCTTCAAGGGAATATGGTGTGTAAACTATCCTTGCCTGAAGTTCTTTAAGTCATCATAGGTCCAAGCAAATACGTCACCGTATTCTTTTAATAACTTAGTGACACAAACTCTTTCATCTTCATTACAACACACCCCCAAGTTAACCATCTTGGGATTGAATTCATCACCAATATTAATTTTTTTGTAATCACTTGATGGAGGGGTGTCTGGCATGCCGGGAAAATTTAAATAATAATCTCTCCTATCAAATAGTCTCTCTAACTCCACCAATCCTTTGGGTATAGAATTTCCTTTGAGTTGAATCACATCCTCTGAAACATCAAATTTCTTTCCTGGGCAGAACTCATGACAGTCAGACTCCGACCCTTCATAATAGTTGTTTGAAAACTTATCCACACCCTGCAGAAATTCATTTATTTGAGCATCATCTCTGAACACTTGCCAGGAATAGGCATTATCAGGAACACTAGGCCTATGAATGACTTTAATGGAATAACGATCTTTTGTAAAATCTGGGTGTGGTATGAGAAATGATCTTGACCCTGCAAGAGCATTAGCTCTGGAGTTATATTCCCTAGGAATTTCTTCAATTGAGAAAGCTTCGAACCACTCGAGTTCATCCCACACTCTGTTTCTGTAGTGCCTCAGTCTCTTATTCTTTACTGAAAACATGTTCTTGACTTGTTTGACAATGAGTTCTACATCACCGCATGCCTTTAAAAGCTTAATCCCCTTTTTCTTGGCTTCTTCTAGACCTAACAGTAGGGCTTCATATTCCGTTGTATTGTTAGTATTGTCAAACACAAGCTTAAATGAGAAAGGGGATTTGAGTCCAGCAGGGGAAATGAGAACTACTCCAGTCCCCGAACCTATAGAAGAGCAACTGCCATCGAACTCAAGAGTCCAAAGGCCATCTTCATCTGTAACCGCTAACTTTGGGACATCGTTCCCTTATAAGATAACATAATTACCAAACTCAGATTCTTGATACAAGATTTGGGATTTAGGGTCTTCTAAGGGAAAAACTGTGTATTTGGATTTGGGTTTTGGCAGAAGAGTGACTCTTTTATTTCCAATAGGAACTGTGGCCTGAGACCAATCTAACTTTATTTCACCACTGAGATCCCTACAAAAGGTGCGACAAAGAAGCATACCGTAACTGGCTGGAATATCAGCTACGAGAATGGTTAATTTCAATCTCTTATTCGGGAAGGCCGCTAGAGCGACCTGGGCATCTTTAATTTGACCTAGGAGTGGGACTTGTTTACCATCCATAGAGTAGCAATGCCCGAAGGTATTGGTCGTGGGGAGATCCAATGCTTTGGCAAAAAACGCATGCATAATATTATCCGATGCCACTAAATCAATGATACAGTTGTTTAATTTGAAACCATGAATAAATAGGGACACATAAAAAGGTTCAGGTTTTAAGCCACTAGAAATAGTAAGAACATGTTTCTCAACAGGTTTTTGCTCAACTGTCTCTTCTTTCTTTGGAGATTTTCCTTTGAAGCATGCATTGCTTGTCTGTTGGTCTCTAGATTCAACAGGGGAACCCTTGACATAAGTAACCAATTTATCTAACTCCTGGGGGTTCATTTTTAGATATTTTGTAGCTGAGATTTGTACTTTTGAAGTATTAAAAAAATCAACTATATTAAAAGTGGAATCAAAATCAGACCTTTTCATGACTTGTTCTTCTGAACTGTTTTCTTTCATAATCTTTGGGTGGTCGTTGACTTGCCCATCACTACCTTTAGCTGTTACACTCGCCCAATTACCCACTTTTCCTCCACGCTGGTTTCTAGTCAAGATTGAGCAAGAGGTATCCTCTAAATTTACCAATATGTATCCCCCCCTTTCAGAGTCTATTTCATATTCAAGGTAAAAGTTTCCAGAGTCGCCAAGCACTTCAGAGGATATGTCTTCAATATTCACCTTAGCTGCAGCTTCTTTCTCAGCTTCAAGTTGTATGTGCCTTATATTTTTAGGGCATGAAATTCCCTCATGTTCATATGTAAGATGGAAAATACACATATTGCTTTTATTTGGCGGAGGTTCAATTTGTAGTCTCTGTTGAGCAGGAGGCAAATTAAACTACTTTCCAGGGGCCGAGGACCCCTGAATTGGATATTTTCGTGGGATATCTTGGTAAGGGCTGGTAGTTTTAGGCAATTGTCGCTTGATGGTTATCAAGTCATTCATCAATCTTTGAATCACAGGATCTGATGATGAAGAAGTAGAAGGTTGAGAACTAGATGCCTGAACATCTTTTCTCCATTTACCACTTGTAATGAGATCATCTTCTAGTTCAATAGCCAGAGTCTGGGCAGCTGTTAAGGTGGTTGGTCTAGCTCTTTTTAATGGAAATGCAACATCAGGTGGCATAGAATTTAAGAAAAAACCTTTCTGATTTTCATTGTTGGGTCTACTTGCAGCTGGAATCACTTGGATTCCTTTGTTGAATCTTGCTACAAACTCCCTCATGGGTACTTGAATCTCCTTCTTCATTTGACTTAATTGAATCAGAAGTGTATTTGCATCATCAGTCGATTTGAACCTTGTCTTGAATGTCATTTTCATTGTATCCCAGTCTGTAATGGAGGCATGTGGTAAACTATGGAACCACTCAGTTGTAGCCTCTGTTAAGGTCAAGACAAAAAGCCTGACAGCCACATCCGGAGTGCCCACTGCTAAAAATACGCATGCTGTATTAAAAGCATTTAGATGATCCTCAGGGGTTTTCTTTCCATCACCACTAAATTTGGGTAGGATATCATGACCTTTAGGTAGATTTCCCATATTTTCTCCTAAGCTTAAAGGTCCTACGGCCGCACCCCAGGGTTGATTGTGTGCCATAGGAGGCAAGATAAAATTCAATGGTTGTAAATTTATGTAAGTGGGGGCTACGGTTCCTGGTGAGACCAAGGAACTAAAATTGGTTAAAGGAGGAGACTCAGTGGGAGAAGAGGGCCTACTAGCAGTTTTATAACTTCTTTGCCTAGAAGGAGTTTGGGGTTTAAAATTGAGTTTCGCTAAATCTTCAAAATCAGAATCTACAAGCCCTTTTTCTCTATCTCCTCTTGTAAATCTTTTATCAGCCAACTTACTGAGTTTAAACTAAGATAGATAAAATCAACTATTCTTAGGGCCTTCGGACTACCATGTCCACTACAGCAGCCTCCTGGGTTACAGGCAAACCTCTGAGCCACTCCCCAATTTCTTCTTCTTCTTCAAGGGTTAACGTTACTTGATGGTATTGTTGATTGTTTGTTCTCACATTCCAAGCTGTTGCATTAAGATTAGCGATTATGTCCTCTTGAGTATCGGAAAAATTGAGGCATGGTTGTAAAACTGGAGGAATTTCTTGTTAAGAAGGGGTAACTTCAGCGGGCAACACCATAGTTGATCATCAAATAAAAAAACACCCGATCTATCCTTAAAGCTCCCAAGTAGAGTCGCCAAAAACTGTTAGCATACAGTTTTTCCCTCTTCTCAAAATTAATCTCAGACTCTTTTAAGGAGAAAGGAAGAAGAAATAAAACTCAATACTAACAAATCAGTTTATCAAAGTAAACTCTCTGCAAATTATAAGGCGCAGCTACCTTCAAAAAAAGATTTTCAATATGGTTTTATTGAACAAAGAAAAGCAACATTATGTGTGCTTTTCACCAGAAAACACTTAAGGAAAACATTCAGTCCATCAACATGAAAAGAATGTGCAAGTTTTGAGAAGATCCTCTATTTTTGTTTCAATATCAACCTTCAAATTTTATGAATCTAAACTTGAATAACCATTTACTTTGTCACTTCTAAGAACAGAATCCATTCATATCACAGTTAAGCTTTATCCAACACAACTCATCTTCGCAAGAAAATAAATCAGATAAGACAAATAGTAGTATTTATCACTTCAAAAGCTTAAACATATACGTAACACCATAGGATATTTCATATATAATATAATACCAGTTTTTCGAACACTTTGAAGTTAAGTTTTTTAGAAAATAGTTTCTATCCAACTCAGAGCCCAACCCTTAAACAATTAAAAGTTTTCAATAAATAGCCACGTAGGGCTGCAACAACTAACTTGGTAAAAAAAGTCTTTCTTGAAAAGTAAAAGATCTCTAGATCCCATAACTATCTTAAGCATTAAGTTATAAAAACTAGACTGGGAGTAAAAACACCTCTGAGAAGCTGCCAAGTGTTCTAGGCGATTAAGTAGTTGAGGTCGCTGCAAGACGCGCTACATTCCAATCTTCATATGCGGCTGTAAACGCAAATATTACCGGTTGATGTGGCAAACCAATAAAACAGATCCTCTACTTCCAGAATTCTTTTTCTCTTTTGATCTCGGCTACTTTTTCTTTGTGCATAACCAAATGACCTTGTTGAAGGATCATCATTGATTCTATACGCGCGAATTTCATAAAATTCTTGTCTGTAGGTGCCTTCATCCTCTTGAGCTCGTCAAACCAGGTGTTCACATCTTTGATTATCTGTTCAATTGACTTATCTGCCCCTTCATGGTTTTCCTGGCACCGTTCATCAATCCATTTTATATCATTAGAAATGATCTCCTTAATAGTTCCCAGCCCCTTCATGAGATCCTTTACTTCAGAAATTCCCATAGCCACAACTTCATTTCTCCATTCTATGCATTCCTTTATAACATAAAGAACTTTATCATCCAGTCCTGACACTGACCTCTTCCTGAGAAATTTCTGCAAACCATACTCCTCAACTTCTTTGATCCAATGGAGTTCTTTGGTCCATGTTGTCTTTTCGAGCTCCCACTCTCTAATGTTGGCCTTTGTTTTCTTTGCCAGGTGATTTCCTTCATTATGGGTTTGATCCAGATGACTTAATTGCTTTCCAACCTCTGATTTTACACGCTCAACCCAATCATCGAATGCTTTACTCACTGCCTTGCTTCTTTGAATTTGGTCAAGAAATCATTGATTATCAGGGGACTTCATGTCAATGGAGGCCGGCATTTCATTTAGAGGAAAAGGTTTAGGATGTTGGATGGCATTGATGTATTGGGCCATACTCTTCATAGCCTCTTTAATTTCTTGTTTATCTTTGGCATCTTTCCAGACTCTATTGGCAATTTTCTTGTTTGACACCTCAAAAAATCTCATATCAGCGGCTCTAGTGTCTCTTCCTAAATCCATTTTGGATATCTAAAAGTCTTGGAATGAAGCTTCTCCTTCAGCATTGTCTTCTTTAGGCTTTGTAATTTCTTCTATCCAATGACCACTGTTTTCATCGAAATCAATTTTGGATTCCATCTTCATTTTTTTTACTTTAGAAGATTTTCCTAGGCACCTACTTACTACATCATCAATGGGTACTGACAAAGGAACTACATTTCTTTTCTTGGCTACCGGGGTCTCCAGCCATGGTGGGGCAGCAGAAGATTTCTTTTGAGCATCATAGTTACTCAAAAGAGCTAATGAGTCTTTCAGAATGTCTTCTATTTCGTCTTGAATATGCTGAGCATCTGCCATCTCAGGTACACTGTGGTCTTCAATGGTGATCACCTTTGGATCTGGATCTGATGAATCTAACTCCACGAAGATGTTGGGAGTAGCTTTCTACCTTTGAACCCTCTCTTTTACTCTTTGACTTGATCTGATAAATTGAACTTCAGGTTCAGCTCGATCTTGAACTTGAACTTGAACTTGGGAAGAAATTGGTTCAATTTCGGGTTCAACTTCAAGTTTAAATTTTCCTACACAAGATTGATCAACACTTAAGTTAGTTAAAACAGATGTTTTCTTCTTTGTTGTGCTCCATTTTTGTTTTATTTTTATTTTTGTGGTTGACTATAAAGGGGAAACATAAACTATTTTCTTTAACAACCATGCTTTCATTCTCTCGATCACTCTTTTCATTCTTATGTATATATCATCTTCTTTTGGTACTGCCCAATCTAGTTTAGGGATATGGAGGGTCTCGACCTTCTCTGAGTATTGAGAGTTTAAGACATCGGTTTCACTGTCTTCCTCTACCCCATCTATATCCATATCCAGCCTAAAGGTGGAGATTTGCTTCAAAGTAAAATGGGACCACAATCTTTTCCTTACCTCCACTTCATCAGAACAGTTGACCCAAAAATCTTCTAATTCAGGGATATGCATGAACATTTTTGGGACGTTGAGATTTGCCCCAGCAAAGCCTCTATAGTCATAATTGACCCTGGGAGTATAAGTCTGTAAACAGAGGGTATCCAATTCTTCCTTTATAGACATAGCATCTTGGAGATTTTTGCACCTGTAATACCCTAATTCAATAGGGAAAAGAATACCTGAAGTTTTCTTTGAGGTCCCAGATTTTTGTTCAACCAGAACAAGCTGTCTACATAGCTACATTAAGACTATATCATCCAAACAAAATCTATGAAGTCGCAGAGGTTCCTCATCAAATTCTCCAACCCTAAGGTATGTAAATCTTGGAAACTATATGAAATAACAACCATAAATATTGATCACCTGTTTAGCTTCTTCAGAAAGCCTGCAATTTTCTTTTCCCCACAACTCATAAACTAACTTTCCTGAAAATCTGTCATTTACTATTTTGAACAAACTGGAGAACTTTTCTTTCTGTAAGCATGTGAAGTAATCATATATTTTCATATCACATGTCCATAATTCATGAGGTAATCCTTCCCAAGCCCTACAACATGCTAAGACATAAACAAGGTAGGAAGACATATAAAATGTTGTCAAATTTGTCACCTTTAAGAGATTTCTGTGGAGTTCTTCTGCTATTAGGTCAGCCTAGTCTATAAACTTATCTCCTTCTATAATCTTTTGGATAAAGCAGTACATCCAGTTTTCCCAATGAAATGCATGAGGACTCCCTTTCACCCTACTCAGAAGAAGAACCATATCGGCAATGTCTTTTCGAAGGTGTTCAATTGTCAGAGGCTTTGGCAACCTGGATCCTCCTTTCTCTAGTTTCACAAGCCATGCCTGGGCTATTGAGGAACTATATTTCTTCTTATCTATCTCGTACACATGATCTTCTTCCGCATAAGTCCATGGTTCATATGGCTCTTTATCTGGAATTCATAGGGCTGCCATTAATGTCTCTCAACTAATTTTGACCAAGATTTCTCCTGACGCATCCTTAATACATCTGTTCTTGGCGTCATACTTATTGGCGCACTCCAATACCAGTTCAGGGAATTAGGGCTGGAGGAAATGTAGCAGCTTCTAAAAGTCCGCTTCCTACTAGCTTCCTGGAAAAAGAACCCTCGGAAGCATTTCAAACTCTATTGTAGAGCTCCCCTAAGTTTACATTCAACAAGAAGGTGTCCCCTATATCTGGAAGAGAAACTAACAGGTGGGTTCTAATCTCTTCTTTAGGAAGTTTTGGACAGAACAACGACATCTCGCCAATATGAAGAGAAAAGACTTAAAACATAGAAAGAGCCTTTGAAAAATGAAAATTGCAAAGGGGAAGATTAACTCACCAATTTCTTGCGCTGTTGTTTGCTGTAAATTCCTCACCACCAATTCCGTTGCTCCTTCTCTAGACGAAATAATTAACAAGAAAACCTTAATTATTTCTCATTTATTCATGAATGCCTTATAAGATCCCTAATAAATCTTCAGAGCGTGCTCATAATGAATGCTTTTAATGGAAGAATGATTGATTTAACATGTCCAGGCACTCTTATTTAATCCACCTGATATTTCGGCATGAATATCTCAACTCCCAAGGAAAATCTCTGACAGCCAAATCTATATATTAATGACTTCCTTTACGTCATGTCGCTGACTAGCATTTTCAATTCTCACATGCATGAACCATCTGGCTGAGTGTGACAATCTTTGTACGGCAGCTTCCAAATCTTAATAAATACCTGGAGAGTTGCCAAAAAAAAGAGATTTCCTTTTTTTCAAGAGAAGACAAACTTGCCAAATTCTCTGTGTACAAAACATTATGTTACGAACATGAATTTGAACTTGAACTAACTTAAGGTTCAGGACTAGGTTCTAGTTCAGGTTCATCTTTGAGACCGACAGAATCTTGAAGGGTAGATAGAAATGGGTAATGGGTTGAACTTGAACTTGAACCAACCTAGCATAATTCAACTTCAACTTCGGCTTCAACTTCAACTCCAGGACTTTTACTGACCAAGACTAAAGAACGAAGGTTGATGATCTTAATTACAATTTGCTGAGTGTTGCATAGCTAAACACTTCTGGTTATATAGTTGAGTTCAATCACAGAAAAGAAAAGATCTATGATTCTACCGGAGAACTAGTTAGAAGTGGTGATCAGACTAAAGGTAACTTGTTCTATCTGGATTTATCTAAAGAAACATGTTTGTTTGCATAGTACAATGATGTTTGGTTATGGCATAAGAGGTCGTGTCATGTGAAATTTGATAACTTGGTAAGCATAAGTAAATTGAAAAAGGTTAGAGGGCTACCTAAGTTAAAGAAACCTGAGAATGCAATGTGCAAACAATGTCAACTAGGAAAGATGACTAAGTCTAGTTTCAAAAGTAAAACACATATTTCAGAGGAAATTTTGGAATTAGTCCATACTAATCTCTATGGTCCCATTAGAGAAAGAAGCTACTATGGTGCTAGATACTTTATTCTATTTGTTGATGATTATTCAAGGATGATGACTGTAATGTTTCTCAAGGAAAAATCTGATGTATTCAAGTTATTTAAATGGTACTTAGCTAAAGTTGAAAAGGAAACAGGAAAATTTTTGAAATGCTTAAGATCTGACAGAGGTGGAGATTTTATTTCTAATGAGTTCAACAGGTTCTACAATGACTGAGGCATAAAGAGACAGATGTTCGCACCCAGGACACCTCCACAAAATGGTATTGCTGAACGCAGGAACAAATCTATCATGGACTGTGCAAGAACACTAATGATGGAGAAGAATGTTGCACAAAAATACTAGAAAGAAGCTGTAAGTACTGCAATCTATACTTTAAATAGAGTACAAGTCAAGAAAGGTACAAATGCTACACCTTATGAACTTTGGTATGGTTATGCACCTAGTGTAAAGTACTTTAAAGTATTTGGAAGAAAATGTTTTATACTAAAGGACAATACAAATGGAAAACTTGATGCTAAAGGTGAAGAAGGTATATTCCTTGGTTATTCAACGAAAAGCAAAGCATACAAATGTTTGAATTCTAATACTAACAAAGTTGTGGAAATTGCAAATGTTAGAATTGATGAGTTTGCAGAAAGGAATGAAACTGAAAGTACACAAGAGCCTGAAAGCTACAGATCATTCATATATTTGGATGAGGAAAATTCTAATACATTACCTGAGGCTACTACCGAGAAACTACATACACCTGCCGAGTCACATAGTGGAGTTGCTGAGCAACAACAAGTGAATGTCGAGCTATCTGATGGAGATGTCGAGTCTCAGAATCAACCAGAGCTAAACACAAACATTGAATCGTAAACAAGACCCAAGCCTACTATAGCAAAATACGTAAGGAGACACCACAATTCTGATCAAATCATTGGATTGAAGGATTCTGCAGTTATGACACGAAGTAAGTTGAAAAATGGCACATGTCTGTTATGTGAATTTGAGCCTAAAATAGTGAAAGATGCTTTAGAAAATGAAGATTGGATACAGGCAATGAATGAGGAAATTGAACAAATTGAGAAGAAGAAGACTTGGACACTTGTACCTAGGCCGAAGGATAAAAATATAATTGGTACAAAGTGGGTATTCAGGAATAAACTGAATGAGCATGGAGATGTGACAAGAAACAAACCTAGACTGGTATGCAAGGGTTATGCATAGGAGGAAGGAATTGACTATGGTGAAACATTCACCCCAGTTGCAAGATTGGAAGGAGTCAGAACCTTACTTGCATATGCAGCATATAAAGGATAAAAATTTTATCAGATGGATGTAGAGTCTGCATTTCTCAATGGTATCTTGGAAGAAGAAGTGTATATTGAGCAAGCTGATGGTTTTGTTGAACCAAATAAAATAAATATGGTTTGCAGATTGCACAAAGCACTATATGGACTAAAGCAAGCATCGAGAGCATGGTATGAGAGATTGCACAATTATCTAATCAAGATTGGATTTGCAAGAACCAATGACAACAACAACTTGTACTTACAGACAGAGCAAAGAAAAGGTACATTATTAGCTGAAATTTTTGTAGATGACATCATATTTAGTGGACAAGATGTGTTATGCCATAAATTTTCAATAGAGATGCAAACTGAATTTGAGATGTCTATGTTTGGTGAGATAAAATTCTTTGTTGGCTTACAAATTTATCAAATGAAGAATGGTATCTATATCACTCAATCTAAATATATCAAGGAGATACTGAAATTTTTTGGAATGGAAGAGTCCAAACCAATGAGTACACCCATGGGTACTAGATAGAAGCTAACAAAAGATGATGACACAAAAGAAGTGAACCAAACACTCTACAGATCAATGATTGGAAAACTATAGTATGTTTTACACAGTAGACCTGACATTGCCCTAGCTGTTGGAATTGTTTCAATATTTTCTACTAACCCCAAGGAAACTCACATGATGGCAGTAAAAAGGATTCTAAGATATTTTAAAGGAACTGATGACTATGGTCTATATTACAAGAAGAATGACAAGTTTGAACTCAGAGTTTACACTTACTCTGATTGGGCTGGAAATGTTGATGACAAGAAAAGAACTACCGGTGGAGCATTTCTTTTAGGTAAAAGATTGATCTCATGGACAACCAAGAAATAAAAATGCACCTCACAATCTACAGCTGAAGCCGAGTATGTGGCAGCAACAGTCAACTATTCTAACATTGTGTGGTTGAAGATACTACTGAAAGGTATGAAGGAAGAAATCACTGAACCAGTTGTCATATATTGTGATAACATGAGTGCCATTAATATTT
>MU228530.1:1311287-1344113 GCA_018584345.1 Thuja plicata | reverse complement strand
TTACTGGTGGTTTTTCCCATATTGGGTTTCCATGTTAAATACTTGTGTCAACTTGTGTGAATGCTTATGGTTTGTTTTACTATTATGTTTCTACAAGCTAATTACATTAGATAGTAAACTGCATGATTAAGTTGTTGACAAATGCCACTGCTGCTGAGTAGATCTGAAATACAGAAAGTTTTATTTGCTACATCTAGACCTAAGGATAAATGATTCACCCCTCCCCTCTCAGTTATTCTAAATTCATTCTAACATGGTTTTCATTGCTCACGGGGTAAACAAGGCCAATTGAAGAAGCACTTGTAGTGAAAAATTTGTAAGATTTTGATATGATTGTAAACTCTCTAATTGTTGGCATTATTCTCACCTCTCACACAGCAAAGAGGGCCAGTTTTGAAGAAACATTCATAGTGACAAATTAGTTTACCAACAACAGCAATACCCCCTTCATTTGTGTATGATAATTTAGGGCGGTCCCACTACCCTTTATTAGATTTTCAAACTTTTAAGGTTAGAACATTATCCTTACTCTCATTCATAGAATTATTATCATACAAGTAGAAATATATTAGAGCCTTGTGACAAAGAGGAAAAACTTTGTACCGCCTCCAATTATTCTTGAAACGCCATGTTACCCTTATTTTATCTTTCCTCACCTAAAAATATTAGCATTTGCAATTGCCTTGGGAGGGTACATGCAAATGAAATCTAAAAAATTAGGGCAGAGGGGATACAAAGGCAAATTACCTAAAAACCCTTGCACCAACAAATATTCCCTCCCAACATCGAGAAGGGGTAAATATATTTCCTTGTTAATCATCACAACTAGATTCAAGATCTTAATCACAAGGTAACAATATGTTTCTCCTTTCCACCACATTATATGTTCAATTTAATTTATTTTTTATCCAAAGTGCACATTGAATCAAAATACCCCACATTAACAAATTTTCAATGATAAAAAGTGACACTTTCATAATCTAAATTTTGTTCGCATGTTCGCTCCCTTGCATTAATCCATATCTTTTTTGCAAAACTGTTAGCTATCTAAAGCACTACCTAGATCCTAACAAAATTAATGTGCTAGACCATCTATTTCAATATCTAATATCATAAACTTCTTAATATGTTTCTTATAACCCAAAACATACATCAACCCAATACAATTGAGAGAGACTAGGAAGTTGCACCGATACTAACATGAGAAAGAACATACCTATCATTTGATCAAATTCAATAAACTATGGTTTCGACAAAAGGAAATGCATGTTCTAAATCCATGAGGTTTTATGAATTATTAAAGCCCTGTCTTCTACATATTCAACTATTAGATCAAAATTATTATGCACAATGAAATATCTATACAAATTTCTTAATATGAACACTTAGTGTGTTCCATTCATGCAAAATCACAAGGTTAAGAAACAAAGTACTATTTTCCTCTTAAAATAAAATATCCTTACCCAATATGAAAATTGGGGTCAGTTTAAGCATGGTTGATGTGAAGTTAATGCTCTATTGCCTATGAAGTCATGTTTATTTTCACCATCATTACCTTATACTACCACCAACATCTTCTATACCTATTTCACCATGAGCTATCTTGTTTAGGCATCCACCAAATAAATAAAACCTTTCATAGATAATTTGTTAAGAATGAATATGGTTTCACATTGTTTCCTAACTTCGAATGAGGGGCCTAAATCGAATGATCCATTTGTTAATGTTATGTTTCCTTTCATTGACAGATCAACATAACCAAAATATATAATCCTCATTGCTAGAATAATTACCGAGAACACTAATTGAGCACTAAGTTTTGACAATTTTAGGTGAGAAAATCCATACAAAAACTTGACAATCTCTTTAGATCCTTCACCATTAGAGTCAATCATATGAAATTATTTTAGTTCTTATTGTCTACAATAATATGTGAAGAAAAAAAAGAGAGGATTCAAACCCTATGATTAGAATCATGTTTTGCATCTACCCATACCTTAATTTAAGCAAAGAACGATAACAATGAATGAAGTAAATCAGTCTCACCCGCATGCAGTTCATGGTATGCCAAAGGGTAGCTATGTTTGATTGATTTCTTGTCAATAAAATGATGGAATGTGGTTGCTCACAAAAAAAAACTACAACTAGTACGACATTATATTTTAGACAGGGGATCCTCCCTAATGGATTATGGAAAGGTAGATTTATAAGTATCCAATTGAGAGGATCAAGAATGAAGATGGTTGAGAAGATTAATCGGTAAGATAAATTAGGTTCAGTGTTTATGAGATCGGGGATGGAGAAAAAGGGAAACTTAACAATTCTTTTATATTTTTAAGTGACTAGGATTTAATTGGCTATTTGGTTATGAGATGGAGGGTGGAAAAATAAGGAGATTATAATCATTCTTTTATGATTTTTAGGTGTAAAAGTAAGATTTAAATTGTGTCTTAGTTAAATCATACAAGGGGAGATTTATAAATTAATATGGCATTCATTTATTCAATACTTTAGAAAAATGGGTAAAATAACTAAATAAATTATTTTATTTTATTTAATTAATAAAAATATGGATAGTGGGTAGGTGATGCTAGGATGCACATGCCTTTTTTCTATTTTATACATTTTATCCCTATCTCAAATGGCATCACAAATAGAATAAGCGATGTTGTCTCAATTAATATTAAAACATGGTAGTTTCGAAAGAGACGTGACTGATGGCACAATGTCTTGGTTGTTGGAAGCATGAGAGTGACAATAATGGAGGTAGGTGTGCCCTCTCAAGAGTATATGTAGGTTTAAATAAGACATATTGTCTCTCACAAAGTGTGAAGGAAATGGAGGATAAAAGATAAAATGATATGAATGGATGGAGAGGTAGATAGATATTCCCTCCCACGAGTACTTGAGCAATTGAGATATGGTAGATTGAGATGGGAGGAGGTTGATAGTAATGTTGGAAGTGCTTTAAGAAAATAATTATTTGGTATAACACCTGACATTATGCTCATGGATATAAGAACCAATGTGTCAAGCGTATAAAAGATTGACCCAAAATAAAAGTTTACCTGCAATCTTGTGTAGTATAGAAAGTGGTATGAAATATCATGATATTATTAAGGTAAGATGTTGCAAGATTCACTACATATGAAAAAAAAAGATAACACAGAAGAAACAAACAAAGCAAGCACAAACAATTCAAAAAAACAAGGATCTTTCCTTAGGTAAGCTAAAAATCAATTAATTTGATTGATGATGATAGTTATAGCATTGTTGACAAGACTTGTATAATTTATATAATTCTTAAAATTAGTTTTATACTTCAATTTTAAACTGTGTGATACTTTTCATCATCAGCATTTCAAATCATACTACATGATCTAGTATTCAGGATGAAAGAAACAATAAGAAAGCATAAATGTTAGAATAACTACTATCTTGAGAATAATTAGAAGTGGGATGAAAGTTTGTAAGGCTTGGAAGAGAAGGAAGGGGAAAGGTCAAACAAAAGATATAAAAATAAAAAAGAGCAGCCTAGAAGGCCAAGGCCAAAAAGGGAAAAATGGGGGTGGGAAACTATGCTAAATTAAAAACATAAGGCTAATAACTAAAACAAAAAGATAAGCCAACTTGAAAAGAATATAATAATTGTATAAAAAACATAGAAACATTACAATTCATTATCTAATTTGAAGTTCAAACAATAAAAATTGAAATATTTTTAATGTTGTATTTATTAATAGAAAACTAAATTACGAATGCAAAATATTTGGAAAAAAATCATATATATTGATGTAGCAATGCAAATTGATAAATTTAAATTTTGAAGTAAATTTTAAAAAACTAATCTATAAGCATTAAAATGATAGCAACATGGTTACAATTGTTTTCATTTTGTAACAAAAATGGATAGATTTCACTTTTTCAATCATCCATAATCTAGCGACAAACAATGAACAAATGAAGTTTTGAATGTCTACCTTTACTCCAAAATCACATGCCCTCTTTCTCTTCAAGAAAGAAAAATCTCCCTCTTAGTTTTCTCTCGCTCCTTTCAACTCAATCTCTTCTTCACTTTCAAACACTTCATTCATTTTGTGTGATTTGGAATGAGACCCTATGTCTATTAAGTTTTTTTGGATGCCTTGGGGATTAGAGATGGAGTAATCTTAGGTCATGCACTTTTGAAGTATTTTCTCTTCTTTTTGTAATTTGAAAAAAAGGAACCAAAAAGGTTTTTTTTTTTACATTGTAAATGCTTGCTCACCTTTTCCAAGAACGAGAGATGTATGTGAGTCTTAAGGATGTTAGCCTCCCCATTTAAGTGTTTCCCTTTGGAAATGCTTCAAAGATATCCTCTCTTAGAGGGAAATCTCATCAAATTGATAGGCCGGGGTGTGGCGGTGACTTTTAGGGGGATGCATCCCCATATAAAAAGGAACATATTTACAGTCAGGTCGATAAATGTAATCAATGAATAAAAAATACTCTTTGAGTGAAATACGTGATGTATTTATTATACATAAATGTCATAATTTTAAGTAAGAAATTCAATCTATTATAGAAGTCAGTTTATAAGAGAAAACATTATAATATAATAATTAAAATTATAATATGATTGTGATATTGTTATCAGGATTCAACTGTGTAGTTTTTTAGTCAAATTCATTGGCCCATGTTTCATGAGTAGCGATTCACAAGAACTCATTGTTGGAAACTACAATTGAAAAAATTATTATATTGCCATTGATGTCAAACCTTAACTGGTAAGACATTTGCTATCTTGTAAAGTGCAATATCAATTGATTGATGAATAAGATTTGAAAATAAGAGATAACAAGAAGACCTGGTGAAATGGTTGAGTTATGTAAAAATACAATGGGTATTTGATGAGGTCGCACCTTGACAAGGTAATATATTGTTTATCTTAAGTCTAAGTGAAGTTTGGATGACTACAAGATTAGTCTTGACCGAGTAACAAAGCAACAGATTAAGGAACTTATGTTTGTGCCGAGTGATGAGAGTGTCGACCAAGCGCTAGTATATGCCGAGAAAATTTAGTGTCGACCAAGCGCCAGTATATGCAGAGAAAATTTAGTGTCCACCAAGCATCAGTATTTTCCAAGTGTCAGAGAATTACTGAGTTATCTAGTGATAACCGAGCGACAAAACATAGTATTGACTAAGTGTTAGTATTTTGACAGTTTGAACGAGATTTGAGATCCCAGCCAACATAGTTGATTTTATTGGGATATGTGAAGAGTATTTAAGATCAAGATGATTGTTGTGGATAATTACATGAGCATTTAATATATGTTTAACTATTTTTATGTATGGATTCAAGAAAGAGTTTTAGGATGTATTCTACAATGTAGATGGAAACGAAATGTTAGAAGGATTCGTTGGATCTGACCTAACCCTAATATCTACGATGATGATTAAGCGGCAATAGATCGAGCTACCTGATCAGAGAGGTATAATGTTAACCTAATTGTAGGTAATGTGTGTGTGGTATGAGGTTAATTCAGTTGATTGGAAAAATCTAAGCAGAAGGAAGAAAAGGCTAAAGAAAGCAGTACATGAATGCACAGTGATGATTGCTTGAAGGATTTCCGAGCATATCTAAATGATAGAGATGACAATGAAGGCCAGTCAATGAATTAGCATTTTGAGCTATAATTGGATCTATATTTGCAAAGGGAGTTGTATGTTTCAGATCATAATTTGCTGTTACTTTCTAACCATTGTATGAGTTGCAAAATCCTTTTAAATAAGGTTGACCTAACAGTCATATTTATAAATCCTTTAATCAAGGTGAAATTATAATGGAATGGTCTAAGCCCTCTAACAAGGCTCATTTCTAAAAGGGTGATTAAATCCTTTAACTAGGTCACATTTAACGCTGTGTACTATAACCTTTAACTGGGTTGGCTTTTCACAGAGCTCACTTTAGAAGAGTGAAAAATTGGTAGTATGTCACTGGTGGTTTTTCTCATATTGGGTTTCCATGTTAAATCCAGGTTTCATACTTGTGTGAATGTTATTTGATGTGTTGTACTGTTAAGAGTTTTATATTCTGCAAGTTGATTACATTAGGACAGTAAACTGCAAGTTTATATTATTGATTATATGCTATAGAGTCCGAGTGGATTACTGAGTGGATCTGAGCTGGTTGAAGTGTTTAAAGTTCAATTGGTACATCTGGACCTAGGATAACTAATTAACCCCCCCTCTCAGTTATTTTGAATCATTCTAACAAATGGTATTAAAGAATTGTGGTGCTTGTAGAGAAAAGTTTGAAGGTACTTGAAGCTAAAGATTAAGATGTATAAAAAGGAGGTACCGAGGTTGAACAAAGAGAACTTCCTTGCATGGAAAAGTTTGATGAAGCTACACCTAGTTAGAATTGGAGATGCTGTGAAATACTATGTGTAAAATGATTACATAACCATGCCTATTGTTATGAAAGCTCAACAGATGAAAGAAAAAAAAGAACACAACCAAGCAATGTTGGAGATTGCATCATCCCTAAGCTATCCTAAATTTGAAGACATAAAAGATGGAAAAACTGAAAAAGAAATGTGGGATACACTAACAACTATCTATGGAGGTGATACAAATGTACTGAGAGCTAAATCTGAAAGCTTGAGAGGTAAGTTTGATGAAATGAGAATGCAAGATGGTGAAACTATTGTTCAATATTGTAGCTGAGTTAAGGAGGTTGTAAATTCTATCATCAGAGCTAATGGAACTATTAATGATGATATTGTTAACAACAAGGTACTGAGAACCTTACTTCCTATATATGCTATTAGAGTATCTGCTATACAAGAACTGAGATGTACTCCTAGTAACAATTTAACTCTGGAAGGTCTAGTTGGTAGACTTACTTCTTTTGAGATGTCAAATTTTGATAATTTCACTCCTAATCACGTTGATTCTGCATTCAAATCACAACTAACTCTTCATAAATCAAATAAAGGAAAATAAATACATGTGAATAGCAACATTGACACTTCTGATGAAGATCTTGATGAACTTGAAGCACTTATAGCTAGAAGAATACAGAGAGGAAGAGAAAAATTCAAAGGTAAAATTTCTATAATTTGTTTTTCATGTAACAAATTTGGTCATATTTCTGCAAGATTGATGTAGAGTGGGCAATAGAGGTGGTGGATAGGTGACAACAAATGATCAAATTTGTGGACTTGGGCACTACAACCCCACTAGTCCCTAAGGTACCAAAATAGTCTAAACCAAACCAATTGAATCCAACACCCTCCAAAAGACTATAGTGAGTGTAAATGGTACAAACAAGATGGATTAGACTAGAATCAATCACTTTTGGGCTTCTTCCCAATACCCAAAATCCAAAACACCAAAACTGTCCTCAAGGCCTAATTGATTTCCTTGTAGGTCAATAACGACATAAATGGAACTTTTCCACACAACTTTCCCAAAACAACAAGAAATTAAATTGTATTTTTAGACACCCTTTATCCCAGAAAACAACATATCCAAAGGATGGGGTAGGTTGTTTTGGACCATACCCTACTGTTACAACTCCGAGACCATAAAAATGGGCAAAATTACAAAGGAAATAGGTCATAAAATTAACCCCAAGGCTCCAAATCTTAGAGAGTGGCTAATTATATCCTAAAATACACAAATGTGAAAGGAATTAGACTCAGACCATTGGCAACACCAAAAGCCCCAAATTAGGCTCTTAAACCCTCCAAGACAAGGGCTTCTCCAATCTGGACTCTCCAAGCAAAATCCAAACCAACCAAGGGTGGATTCACCTTCCCTTAAACGTATCTAAGCACTTTCAAGCACAAAAAGTACCCCTCATGTGGCCCAATGTGCTACTGTTATACCCTTGCAAGCATTTTCTTGTTCCTTAACCCTGCAACAGCCATCAAATGGCGATCACCTACAACATCTGATAGATTTTATTGCATATTTGTTGTTAGTTAACTATAATACAGATGTTTGATTCATCCCCAAGTCACAGTGATTACAAAAATGGGATGAATCTCATTTCAATCTTCTAAAATAGTGCCAAACTATGCTCTGTTACATTACAGTCAGAGCCTTTCAATGAAAATTCAATATAAATGAATGGAAATGGATTCAAAGGAGTTTTAAAATACACATTAATGTATATTCAAGGAATTAGACCCACTATAACATTCAAAAGACCAATGAAATTGCAAAAAACTAACACTTTTATTGCATCAAACTGGTGTAATCCGTACAATCTCTGTTCCAGGTCGTACTGTCTCATTCCATGCTCATGGGAGATCATATGTAGATTCTTCCCAACTGATTTAACCAATTCCCATCAATTATTTGGGATTACAAATGCATTTACATGCTTAATCTAAATTTCCCACCTTTTCTAAATATGACAGTTAGAATTCAAAATATGAATTTCTAACTTACAATTTATTCAAATTTAAGCATTCTAACTTATTGGATTTTACTCCTAGGGTCTTATTGAATCCCTTCGACACTTTTAAATCCTAATCAGAACCTTAGGGCATTATTGGCCCAATTTACAATAATTTTCTCCTAAGATCCTTACTAGGACCTTAGGGGATTTACCAATTTGACCAATTTGATCATTACAAAACTTCATTATTGGTTTCAATATATCCCAATTCACCTTTAGGGATGATTTTTTGTCTCTAATTAGATCCATGGTGACCTTAGGTGTCTTCATGGGTGCTCCTGCACCAAAGATATCCTGACAAGAATGACAAGGATAAGAGAAGAGAAAGAAAGTATAAAGACAAAAGGGATGACAAATATTTCAGAAGGTATAAGGACTATAAGGACAAAGGTAAGAAATCCTGCTATATTTCTGAAGAAGAAACTGATAGTCTGATAAATCTGATGACAGTGATATAGAAGTTGTTTATGTTGCTATGAAAGATAATTATAATGAAGATAAGAAAATTGTACTTATTTTATATATGAGTAAAGATGATAGATGGATAATTGATAGTGGTTTCTCACATCACATGACTAGTGATAAAAGTAAATTTGAAACCTTAAACTATCGCAAAGGTGGTAGTTTTAAGTTTGGTAATGACAAACCATGTCCTGTGAAAGGAAAAGGGTCAATAAAACTAACTGATAAGATCATATGTGACAATGCCTATTGGGGTGAAGGACTAAACTATAATTTGTTGAGTGTTTCTCAGTTGAATACTTCTGGATACCGAGTTGAGTTCCATCACAGAAAGGCTAGAATCTTTGATGCTACTGGTGAATTGATTGGAAGTGGAGAACATAGATGAGGTAATTTTTTCTATCTAGATTTATGTGATGAGACATGTTTGTTTGCACAATATGATGATATATGGTTATGGCATAAGAGGTTATGTCATGTGAACTTTGAAAATTTGGTAAACATTAATAATATGAAAAGAGTAAGAGGGTTACCAAGATTGAAGAAACATGATAACGTTATGTGTAAGCAATGTTAGTTGGGGAAAATGACAAAGTCTAGTTTTAAGAGCACAACCTATACTTCTGATAATGTCTTGGAATTGGTTCATACTGACCTTTGTGGACCTATTGGTGTACAAAGCTACCGAGGTGATAAATATTTCATATTGTTTGTTGATGATTACTCTAGAATGATGACTTTAATATTTCTCAAAGAAAAATATGATGTTTTTCAGTTTTTTAAGTGGTATTTGGCAAAATTTGAAAAAGAGACTGGTAAGAGATTGAGATGTCTAAGTTTTGACAGAGGAGAGTTTATATCAAATGAGTTCAACTTATTCTACAATGACAAAGGGATTAAAAGACAAATTTCTTCTCCAAGGACTCCCCCACAGAATGGCATAGCCGAGAGAAAGAATAGATCAATAATGGATTACGCTAGAACACTGATGATAGAAAAGAATGTTGCACAAAAGTACTGGAGAGAAGTTGTAAGTACAACAATCTATACCTTGAACTGAGTACAAGTCAAGAAAGGTACCAGTATTACACCTTATGAGTTATGGTATGGTTATGCACCTAATGTAAAATATTTTAAAGATTTTGGGAGTAAATTTTATATACTGAAGGATAATAGAAATGGAAAACATATTCCTAGGTTATTCCACTAAGAGAAAAGTGTATAAGTGTTTGAATTCTAACAAAGTTGTGGAAAGTGCAAATGTTAGAATTGATGAATATGTAGAAAGAGTGAAGTGGAATGCAATCAAGAACCTGAAGATTGTAAGGAAACTCAGGTGCGAAAACAACTTCCTACACTAATCTCTATAGGAAAGTATTGTGCAAATTATTTTAAATCCTTACAATTTCAGATTCGTTAACTACTTTAACAATGATATTGTAGCCACATACCATGCATACAAAAAATAGAGAATGACACAATGATTTACCCTGGGGAAAACCTTTCGGTAAAAAACCCCAGCACTCCAAAACCTACACAATGCATTATCTTCAACACAACGGTTACAACACACTTGCAATGCAAGTTCTTTCAGGAGACAATCGACACACACAGACAAATCTAGTAGCACCAGATTATACCAACAATACACTCTCTTTTGTATCCTTTTTTGTAACTGTAAAAATGCTTATATCATGCGCTTTCCTTTTTAGGGCAACTTCCAAAGATAGCCGCATTAGGGTTTTACCATTCTCCAAGATTGTGGAAGAGTGTAAAGTACTCAACTTTATCAGTTGCCACATGTCTTGCATGTCTTCACCTGTCATTGAAATCTCCTAGAAATATCTCTTACATGTCATAGGAATCCGTCATAACCGTTTTAGCCATGATCTCCTTACACACCATTCAAGATGCTGACACATCAAGTGGAGTGACACATCAACATGCCATCTAGACATGTACACTCACACTTAATTACATTATTTGCAATAAAATACATTTTACAAAATAAATAATAAGAATAGGAATTATCTAAGGTTGAGACACCTTATTCCTAACAAAGATTACAGGTCTTTCATTTATATGAACGAAGGAGAGCTCAAAAGTGTTCCTGAACCAGAAAAAGGAGATACCGATCAATAGAATGATGCTGCCAAGCAACAACAAGAAATTGCCCATTTATAGAAAGACATTTCCAAGCATCAGAGGAGATTGCCAAGCAATTTGAGAGTGAAACAGAAACACAAAATGAACCTGAAATTAACTTTGATGATGAATCTGAGGATGAACAACAAGAGCAAAGAAGACCAGAGCCTACACTAGCAAAGTATGTAAGAAGACATCATAAACCAGATCAAACTATTGGAGATAAAGATTTAGAGGTCATGACAAGAAGAAAATTAAAAAATTAGACATGCTTATTATGTGAATTTGAGCCAAAATCAGTCAAAGATTCTTTAGGTAATGAAGATTAGATGCAAGTCATGAATGAAGAGATTGAAAAAATTGAGAAGAACAAAACCTGGACACTAGTACCTAGACCAAAAGACAAGAATGTTATTGGAACAATGTGGGTATTTAAAAATAAGCTGAATGAACATGGAGAAGTTATAAGAAATAAGGCCAGATTGGTATGCAAAGTTTATGCACAAGAAGAAGCCATCGATAATGGTGAGACTTTTTCCCCAGTTGCAACATTGGGAGTTAGAGCTCTACTGGCTTATGCAGCTTACAAGGGATTCAAAGTATATCAAATGGATGTCAAATCAACATTTCTAAATGGAATACTAGAAGAAGAGGTATACATTGAACAAGTTGAAGGATTTATTGATTCAAGCAAGAAGAATATGGTTTGCAAGCTACATAAAGAATTGTATGGATTGAAGCAAGCCCCTAGAGCATGGTATGAGAGATTGCACAATTCTCTAGACAAGATTGGATTTACAAGGAAAAATGACAACAATAAACCGTACTTAAAAGTCTGAAAAAGGTAAAGGGATATAATTAGCTGAAATATTTGTTGATGATATCATATTTGGTGGACAAGATGTTTTATGCCAATTATTTGCAAAAGAGATGCAAACTGAATTTGAGATGTCTATGTTTGGAGAGATCAAATTCTTTGTTGGTTTGCAAGTATATCAGATGAAGAAAGGCATCTACATTACACAATCTAAATATATCAAGGAGATATTGAAATTTTTTGGCACGAAGGACTCCAGATCAGTAAGTACACCTATGGTTACTGGACAAAAACTATCAAAGACTAATGAGACAGCTGAAGTGAATCAAACCTTGTATAGATCAATGATTGGAAAACTAAAATATGTTGTCCACAGTAGACCAAATAGAAGTTGGGATTGTTGCAAGATTTTTTGCAAATCCTAAAGATAGTCACATGATGACAGTGAAAAGGATTCTAAGGTATTTGAAGGGAACAAAGGATTATGGATTATATTAAAAGAAGAATGAGAAGTTTGAACTGACAGTTTACACAGATGTGGATTGGGAAGGTAATGTTGATGATAGAAAGAACATAAGTGGAGGTGTATTATTTTCAGGAAAGAGATTAGCCTCTTGGACAAGCAAGAGACAAAACTATATTTCTCAATCTACATCAGAGGTTGAGTATGTTGCAGTAGCAGTGAATTATTCAAACATATTGTGGATCAAGCAATTGTTGAAAGGTATGAAGGAAGAGATCACAGAACAAGTTATTTTTTGTGATAACACTAGTGCTATTAATATTTCAAAGAACCCTGTGATGCATACAAAGACCAAGCATATTGCTATCAAGTATCATTACTTGAGAGAGCTGGTACAAGACAAAGAAGTAAGACTTGAATATGTTAATACAAAGGAACAGTTGGCAGATATATTTACTAAGGCTTTACCTAAGGATGCTCATGAGTATCTAAGAGGCAAACTAGGGGTGATTCCCCTATCTAAGGCTAACTGAGATCGTATGGAGTGGTTGCATCAAATGTATTACATAGAATATCTGACAGATTGAATCAAAAGGTGGTCACACTTTAGGAGTTTCCTAAAGTTGTGAAGTGTTAAGCAAAAGATGTTGATCAGTCATAAGCTAGATGACAGAGGGAGCATAGAATTTAGAAACCTGACACAAAGAAATCTACATGATGAAGATGTATTTCTTTGGCATTGTTGTCAAAGAGGTATATATACTATTAGTGAAATTAGTAAGGAAACAAAGAGGGAGATATACCATTGAGGGAGATAAGATATAGAGAGAAATCTATCCTAGAGGGAGAAATATTTGTATTAAAGAGAATCAAAATGAAGCTAAGGACATTAATGAAAATCTGTTTACAGAACATACTTTTTGGATTGTTTGGGAACCTTGCATATATTGTTTGTTTGCATGTGTTTTCCATCAATGCCAAAGAGGGAGATTGTTGGAAACTACAATTGAAACAATTGTTATAATGCCATTGATGTCAAAGCTTAACTGGTAAGACAGATTCTATCTTGTAGGGTGCCATATCAATTGATTGATGAGGAAGATTTGAAAAGGAGAGATAACAAGAAGACCTGGTGAAATGGTTGAGTTATGTGAAACTATAATGGGTACTTGATGAGATCGCACCTTGACAAGGTAATATATTGTTTATCTTAAGTCTAAGTGAATTTTGGATGACTACAAGCTATAATGGGTACTTGATGAGATCGCACCTTGACAAGGTAATATATTGTTTATCTTAAGTCTAAGTGAATTTTTGATGACTACAAGATTAGTCTTGATCAAGTACCAAAGAAGAAGATTAAGGAACTTATGTTTGTGCCAAGTGATATGAGTATCGACCAGAGCCAGTATATGTCGAGAAAATTTAGTGTCAACTAAGCATTAGTATTTGCCGAGTGTCAGAAAATTACTGAGCTATCTAGTGATGACTAAGCGAAAGAACACAGTATTGACCGAGTGTCAGTATTTTGACAGTTTGAGAGAGATTTGAGATCCCAACTTATATAGTTTATTTTCTTGGGATATGTGAAGCGTATTTAAGATAAGGATGATTGTTATGGAGAATTAAATGAGCATTTAATATATGTTTAACCTTTTTTATGTATGGATTCAAGAAAGAGTTTTAGGATGTATTCTACAATGTAGATGGAAACAAAATGTTGGAAGGATTTGTTGGATCTGACCTAACCCTAAGATCTAAAGTGATGATTAAGCGGCAATAGATTGAGCTACCTGATCAGAGAGGTATAAGATTAACCTAATTGCAGGTTATGTGTGTGTGGTATGAAGTTAATTCAGTTGATTGGAAAAACATAAGCAGAAGGAAGAAAACGCTGAAGAAAGCAGTACACGACTGCACAGTGGTGATTTATTGAAGGATTTCCAAGCAGATCTAAGTGATAGAGATGACAATGAAGGCCAATAAGTGAATTCACATTTTGAGCTATAATTGGATCTGTATTTGCAAAGTGAGTTGTATGTTTGAGATCATAATTTGTTGTTACTTTCTAACCATTGTATCATTTGCAAAATCCTTTTAAACAAGGTTGACCTAACAGTCATATTGTTAAATCCTTTAATCAAGGTGACATTCTAATGGAATGGTCCAAGCCCTCTAACAAGGCTCACTTCTAATAGGGTGATTAAATCCTTTAACTGGGTCACATTTAACAGTGTGTATTGTAACCTTTAACTGGGTTGGCTTTTCACAGAGCTCACTTCAGAAGAGTGAAAAATTGGTAGCATGTTACTGGTGAATTTTACCATATTGGGTTTCCACGTTAAATCCTGGTGTCATACTTGTGTGAATGTTATTTGATGTGTTGTACTATTAAGAGTTTTAAATTTTGTAAGTTGATTACATTAGGATAGTAAACTGCGAGTTTATATTATTGATTATATACTATAGAGACCGAGTGGAATACTGAGTGGATATGAGTTGGTTGAAGTGTTTGAAAGTTCAATTGGTACATCTAGACCTAGGATAACTGATTCACCCCCCCCCCCTCTTAGTTATTCTGAATCATTCTAACACCCATCTCTCATGAGAATGAATGGAACACCATGACTTCCTGGGAGGTCATCCATCCTAGTACTACTCTACCTCAAGCGTGCTTAACCACAAAGTTTCCTCTAAGGTTAAAGACACTTTGCTTGCAACCCCATTTTCAAAACCCTTAAAGATTATTGTGCCTTATGAATCATTTATTATAAATCCTCTTCAACTCATAAACTGATAAGTAGGAGATATTTTCCAAAACAAGTCAAATTGTCTTATTTCTATAAGGACACAACTGTGTAGTTTCTTAGTCAAACTCATTGACCCATGTTTGATGAGTAGTGGTTTACAAGAAATTATCTCTCATGAGAATAAATGGAACATTAACACTCATTGCATCTAGGTGATGCTCACAGAGGTGAAGCACTGGGACATCCTATAAAGAGGTCACTCATCCCAGTACTCTCTAGCTAAAGCGCACTTAACCAAAGAGTTTCCTCCAAGGTTAAAGCCACTTTTCTTGCAAGCTCATTTGCAAAACCTTCAGCAAGTTTTTGTCACTCATAAACAATTCATTATAAATCCCTTTGAACTCATAAATTAATAAGTAGGAGATATTTTCCACAGCAAGTCAAATTGTGATATTTCTATCAAGATTCAACTGTGTAGTTTTTTAGTCAAAATCAATGACTCATGTTTCACCATTACTGGTTCACAAGAACCCATCTCTCATGAGAATCAATGGAATTTTTAGCACTCATTGCATCTAGGTGATGCTCGTAGAGGTGAAGCAAAGAGACTTACAAGGTGGTCACCTATCTCAGTACTTCTTCAACTCAAGTGTGCTTAACCACAAAGTTTCCTCCAAGGTTAGACACACTTCGCTTGCAACCCTATTTACAAAACCTCTAGCAAGTGATGTGCCTTGTGAACCATTCATTATTATTTAACTCTCCTTAAGATCATCAATTGATAAGTAGGAGATATATTCCACAAAAAGTCAACTTGTGATATTGCTAGTAGGATTCAATTGTGTAGTTTTTAAATCAAACTCATTGACTCTGGATTCATAATTAGTGGCTCATAAGAACCCATCTCTCATGAGAATGAATGGAACACCTAGCATTCATTTTATCTAGGTGATGTTGATGAAGGTGACTCATCTAGACTTCATGGGAGGTCACCCATCCCAATACTACTCAAGTTCAAGTGCACTTAACCACAGAGTTTCCTCCAAGGTTACACCCACTTTGCTTGCAACCCTATTTGTAAAACCTTCAGCAAGTGCTAAGCCTTATGAACCATACAATATAAATCCCCTTAAGCTCATTAATTGACAAGGAGATATTTAAAAATAACAAGTCAAAGTGATATTGCTATCAGGTTTCAACTATGTAGTTTGTTAGTCAAACTCATTGACCAATGTTTCATGAGTAGTGGTTCACAAGAAATCATCTCTCATGAGAATGAATGGAACACTTAGCACTCATTTCATCTAGGTGATGCTCACAAAGGTAAAGAACCAAGACTTCTCGGGAGGTCATCCATCCCAGTATTCTCTAGCTCAAGCGCACTTAACTAGAGAACTTCCTCCAAGTTTAAAGCCACTATGCCTGCAAACCCATTTGCAAAACCTTTAGCAAGTGTTGTGCCATATGAACCAGTCATATAAAACCCCTTAAACTCGTCAATTGAAAAGTAAGAGGTATTTTCCACATCAAGTCAAATTGTGATATTGTTATCACGATTCAACTATGTTGTTTCTTAGTCAAACTCATTGAACCATGTTTCATGAGTAGTGATTCAGAGGAAACCATATCTCATGAGAATGAAAGGAACACTTAGCTCTCATTGCATCCAGGTGATACTCATAGAGGAAAAGAACCAAGACTTCCCGAGAGGTCACCCATCCCAGTACTACTCAGGCTCAAGCATACTTAACCACTTATTGACCAATGAACCAAGCATACGTATCCGAGTGTTGTACCTTATGAACCATTCATTATAAATCCCATTAATCTCATCAGTTGATAAGCAAGAGATATTCACACAACAAGTCAAATTGTGATATTGCTATCAAGATTCAACTGTGTAGTTTCTTAGTCAAACTCATTGACCAATTTTTCATGAGTAGTAGTTCAAAGGAACCCATCTATCATGAGAATGAATCAAACACTTAACACTCATTGCATGTAGGTGAAGTTCACAGAGGTGAAGCATCGGGACTTCTTGAGAGGTCATCCATCCTAGCACTACTCTAGCTGAAGCATGCTTAACTATAGAGATCTTTTCTTGCAACCCCACTTGCAAAACCTTCAACATTATGAACATTTCATTATGAATCCCTTTAACATCATCAATTGATAAGTGGGAGATATTTTCTACAAGTCAAATTATGATATATATTTTTTTACATAATTAAATAGCCAGTCAAGGGGTTGACCATTACATAAATAAGGCCTGAAGGCAGCAAATTAAGATGTCAATAACACAGAAAACACAACAGGTGCTGGCTAGAAAGATAAAAAACAAAGCACAAAGACAAGAATCCTTTCAAAGGAAAGGCCAAACTCACACTTCAAGAGAAGATGAGTGAGAGTTTGATGAATTATTCTTCCTACGCGGTCGAGAAATTGTCCAGGTGATACTATCCTTAGGCTCCCCAATGAAGGAAACTCCACAAGGGTAGCTACCAACACATTGGCCACACTATTGAGGGGGTTAAATGGTGTCAACAGAAACTTGCTGTAGAACATGATCCTAAGTAGTAGGGTTAGAGCGTGGCACAATGTCAGAAGGGGTTGCACCTATAGAAGTAGGGGAAGCATCCTAAGATGTAGTAGGAGAATAACTCAAAAGACCGCGAAACCCAAATTGTGAGCAACAACATGAGAAACATCTAGATTTTCCACAAGAGTTTCGTCTTCATCAACAAATTGAGAGTGTTTAGAGGAAGAATCAAAGATAGAATAAGAAGCACAAACTGTTAGATGAGAAGCACTTGCAGCCCTCCGCCAAGTAGCAACACATTTTTGTCATAGGAGAGCGCAGTCATTAGCCATGTGCACCATAGAGAAACATCACTGACAATAGAAGGGAGGACTCTCATATTCTAACGCTTGAGTCCATGGTCTCTCTCCGACTATGAGCATGACATCCCCGAGAAATAGAGTGAAAATATCCTTTTCAATCAAGATGTGAGAGAAAGTAGAATGACCCAATATAGTGGTAGCTTCATCTACCTTTAGGAAATGACCAAAATAGATTCTGATGGCTTCAAAATAAGACATCTCCCAAAAATAAAGTTGAATATTAGAAAGGGGAACCCACACTGAAAACACATTGAGTGGTCAGTGAGGAGGTTGAATGAAACTCTCCAGGGTTTCGCAGAAAGGAAATGATTCCCCCAAACCAAAAACATGTTCAAAATCAAATCACGATCTTCAAAAGAGTAAAACAAAACAATAAAAAGCCCCTTTGCACAAGGGTAGAGATCAATGTCACCAGAGACTAAGGGTCGCCAAGAACTTGTTACCCAACAATATAAGTTTGGAAGAGAGGGCCAGAGGATTGTGAAATTGCAGACCAACCCGCAATGCTGGTATAAATCCACATTGTCCATCACCTCTAGGCTACATACCATCACAGGGGAGGCTATAACACAAGAAATATGGTGATTTTTCACCATTGAGGGAATGGTAGCAGCATATTTTACAGAATGGGTGTAGCTCTTTCCACCATTAGCAGTAGATTTTTTTGGGGGGAAAGCCCCATCCAAGACAGCCCCAGACCTAGAATTAGGAGAAGTGCTCCTAGAAATTCCAAGAGTGAATGGCACAAAACCCTTAGGAAATGACCCAGAACTAAAGCACCCAGCCCCAATAGAGGAAGTTGTTACAATTCTAGAAGATGATGCCCCAATGGGATTCAACTTTATAAGTTTTTAGTCAAACTCATTGACCCATGTTTCATGAGTAGTGGTTCACAAGATCTCATCTCTCATGTGATTTAATGGAACACTTAACATTCATTCCATCTTGGCGATGCTCATAAAGGTGAAGCATTAGGACTTTGTGAGACACCACTCATCCCATATTGGTCCAACTCAAGTGAGCTTAACCATAAATATTTCTCCAATGTTAAATGAAATTTGCTTGTAACCTCATTTGCAAAACCATCACCAAGTGTTGTACCTTGTGAACCATTCATTATAAATCCCTTAAGCTTGTTAATTGATAAGAATGAGATATCTTCCACAACAAGTTAAATTTTGATATAGCTATAAGGATTCAACTGTGTATTTTTATAGTCAAACTCTTTAACCCATGTTTCATGACTAATGGTTCAAAAGAACCCATCTCTCATGAGAATGAATAGAACCTTGGTGATGCTCACAAAGGTGAAGTATCGAGACTTCCTAGGTGGTCACCCATCCTGGTACTACTCTATCTCAAGCGTGCTTAACCACATGTTTCCTCCAAGGTTAAACCTACTTTTCTTGCAACCCCATTTGTGAAACCTTCAACAAGTGTTATGCCTAATGAACCCTTCATTATAAAGCCCCTTAAGCTCATCAATTGATAAGTGGGAGATATTTTCCACAACAATTCAAATTGTGATATTGGTATCAAGATTAAAGCGTGTAGTTTTTTAGTGACACTCATCGACCAATAATTCATGAGAAGTGGTTCACAAGAACCCATGTCTTATGAGAATGAATGGAATTCTTAGCACTCATTGCATCTAGGTGATGCTCACAAAGGTGAAGCACTGAAACTTCTCTAGAGATCACAAATCCAAGTACTCGTCCAATTGAAGTGTGCTTAACCATTATGTTTCCTCTAAGGTTAATCCCAATTTGCTTGCAAAAACTTCAGCAAGTGTTGTGCCTTATGAACCATTCATTATAGAGCCCTTTAATCTCATCAATTGATAATTAATAGATATTTTCCACTACAAGTCAAATTGTGATATTTCTATCAAGATTCAATTGTGTAATTTTTTAGTCAATCTCATTGACCCATGTTTTATGAGTATTGGTTCACAAGAACCCACCCCTGATTTGAATGATTGGAACTCTTAGCACTCGTTACATCTAGGTGATGCTCGTAAAGGTGAAGCATTGAGACTTCCAAGGAGGTCACCCATCTCAGTACTAATCCATCTTCAATGTGCTTAAACACAGAGTTTCCTCCAAGGTTAAACCCACCTTTCTTGCAACCACATTTGTGAAACCTTCGGCAAGTGTTGTGACTTATGAACCATTCATTATAAAGACCTTTAAGATCATCAATTGATAAGTAAGAGATATTTTCAACAAGTCAAATTGTAATATTTCTATCAAGATTTAACTGTCAATTTTTAGTCAAACTCATTAACCCATGTTTCATGAGTGGTGGTTCACAATAACCCATTTATCATGAGAATGAATGGAACACTTAACACTCATTGCATCTAGGTGATGCTCATAGATTTGAAGCACCAAGAATTTCTGAGAGGTCACCCATCCCAATACTACTCCAACTAAAGTGCCCTTAAATACAAAGTTTCCTTCAAGGATTAACCCACTTTGCGTTCAACCCTATTTACAAAACCTTTGAGAAAGAGTTCTGCCTTATGAACCATTCATTTTAAATCCATTTTAAAGCCCTTTAAATTTAAATTTTAATATTGCTATTAGGATTCAACTGTGTAGTTTCTTGGTCAAACTCATTGATCAATGTTTCATGAGCAGTGGTTCAAAAGAACCCATCTCTCATGTGAGTGAATGGAACACTTATGACTCATTGCATCTTGATGATGCTCACAGAGGTGAAGCATTGGGACTTTGTGGGAGGTCACCCATCCCAGTCCTACTCCAAGTAAGCTCAATCACAGAGTTTTCTCCAACGTTAAACCAATTTTTCTTGCAACCCCATTTAAAAAACCTTCACCAAGTGTTGTACCTTGTGAACCATTCATTATAAATTCCCTTAAGGTCATCAATGTATAAGTAGGAGATACTTTCCACAGCAAGTCAAATTGTGATATTGTTATCAGGATTCAACTATGTAGTTTTTTAGTCAAACTCATTGACCCATGTTTCAAGAGTAGTAGTTCACACGAACCCATCTCTCATGAGAATGAACGAAACACTTAGCACACATCTAGTTGATAATCACAGAGGTGAAGAATCAAGACTTTTTGGGAGATCACTCATCTTGGTACTACTCCAGCTCAAGCACACTTAACCACATAATTTCCTCCAAGGTTAAACCTACTTTGTTTGCAACCCAATTTGCAAAAACTTTAGGAAGTGTTATGCCTTATGAAACATTCATTAGAAATCCCTTTAAGCTCATGAATTGATAAATAAGAGATATTTTCTAGAGCGAGTCAAATTTTAATATTGCTATCAGGATTCAACTGTGTAGTTTTTTAGTGAAACTCATTGACCCATGTTTCATGAGTAGTGGTTCACAAGAACCCATCTCTCATGATAATGAATGGAACACTTAGCACTCATTGCATCTAGTTGATGGTCACATAGGTGAAGCATCGAGACTTCTCCGAGGATCACCCATCTCAGTACTAGTTCAGCACAAGCGCACTTAACCACAAAGTTCCTCCAAGGTTCATCCCACTTTGCTTGCAACCCCATTTGCAAAACCTTCAACAACTGTTGTTCCTTATGAACCATTCATTATAAAGCTCCTTAAGCTCATCAATTGATAAGTAATAGATATTTTCCACAATAATCCAAATTGTTATATTGATATCATGACTCAACTCTGTAGTATTTTAGTCACACTTGTGGACCCATATTTTATGACAGTGGTTCACAAGAATGAATGGAACACTTAGCACCTATTGCTTCTAGGTGATGCTCACAAAGGTGATGCACCGAGACTTCCTAGGAGATCACCCATCCGAGTACTACTCCAGCTCCATCCCTCTTAACCACGGAGTTTCCTCAAGGTTAAACCCACTTTACATGCAACCTCATTTGTGAAACCTTCAGCAAGTGTTGTGCGTTATGAACCATTCATTATATAGCCACTTAACCTCATCAATTGATAAATAGGAGATATTTTCCACAAGTCAAATTGTGATATTTCTATCAGGATTCAACTATCATTTTTTATTTAAACTCATTACCCCATGTTTCATTAGTAGTGGGTCACAAGAACCCATTTATCATGAGAATGACTGAAATACATAACACTCATTGCATCTAGGTGATGCTCACAGAGGTGAAGCACCAAGACTTCCTGGGAGGTCACACATCCCAATACTACTGCAACTAAAGCACCCTTAACCACATAGTCTCCTTCAAGGTTTAACCCACTTTTCTTGCAACTCTACTTACAAAACCTTCAACAAGTGTTGTATTTTATGCACCATTCATTTTAAAGACCTATAAGCTCATCATTTGATAAGTAAGAGATATTTTTCCATAGAAAGTCAAATTGTGTTAATGCTAGCATGATTCAACTATGTAGTTTTTTTAGTCAAACTCATTGACCCATGTTTCATGAGTAGTGGTTCACAAAATCCCATCTCTCATGAGAATAAATGGAACACTTAGCACTTATTGTATGTAGGTGATTCTCCCAAAGGTGAAGCACCGAGACTTCCTTGGAGGTCACCCATCTCAGTACTACTCCATCTCAAGTACGCTTAACCACATAATTACCTCCAAGGTTAACCCCACTTTGCTTGTAACCCTATTTGCTAAACCTTCAACAAGTGTTGTACCTTATAAATAATTCATAATAAAGCCCCTTAAGCTCATTAATTGATAAGTAGGAGATATTTTCCACACCAAGTAAAATTGTGATATTACTATTAGGATTCAATTGTGTAGTTTTTTAGTCAAACTCATTGACCCATGTTTCATGAGTAGTGGTTCACAAGAACCCTTCTCTCATGAGAATGAATAGAACACTTAGCACTCAATGCATCTAGGTGATGCTCACAAAGGTGAAACATCGAGACTTCTCGAGAAGGTCACCAATCTCAGTACTACTGCAACTTAAGCACACTTAACCATAGAGTTTCCCTCCAAGGTTAAGCCCACTTTGCTTGCAACCTCATTTGTAAAACCTTTAGCAAGTGGTGTGCCATATGAACCATTCATTATAAAGCTCATTAAGGTCATCAATTGATAAGAAGATATTTTCCACAACAAGTCAAATTGTGATATTGCTATCAGGAATCCATTATGTAGTTTTTAAATAAAAAACAGTGACCCATGTTTCATGAGTAAGTGGTTCATAAGCCATCTTTCATGAGAATGAAAGGAACACTTAGCACTCATTGCATCTAGGTGACGCTCATACAGGTGAAGCATTGAGACTTCCAAGGAAGTCACCCATCCCAGGAAGTCATCCATCCCTAACTACTACAACTAAAGTGTGCTCAACCACAAAGTTTCCTCCAAGGTCAAACCCACTTTGCTTGCAACCTCATTTTCAAAACCTTTAGCAAGTGTTGTGCCATATGGCCCATTCATCATAAAGCCCCTTAAGCTCATGAATTGATAAGTAGTGGTTCACAAGAAGCCATCTCTCATGAAGGCACAACTTTTGCTGACGGTTTTGCAAATGGGATTGCAAGAAAAGTGGGTTTAACCTTGGAGGAAATTTTGTGGTTAAGCGCACTTGAGTTGTAGTAGTACTAGGATAGGTGACCTCCTCGGATGTCAAGGTGCTTCAACTCTATGAGCATCACCTAGATGCAATGAGTACAAAGTGTTCTATTCATTCTCATGAGAGATGGGTTATTGTGAACCACTACTCAAGAAACATTGGTTAATGAGTTTGACTAAAAAAATACATAGTTGAATCTTGATGCAATATCACAATTTGACTTGCTGCGAAAAATATCTCTTGCTTATCAATTGACGAGATTAAGGGGCTTTATAATGAACATCTCATAAGGCACAACACTTGCTGAAGATTTTGCAAATAGGGTTACAAGAAAAGTGGCTTTAACCTTGGAGGAAACTTTGTGGTTAAGCGTGCTTGAGATGGAGTAGCACTAGGATGGGTGACCTCTTCTGAAGTCTCATTGCTTCACCTATGTGAGCATCACCTAGATGCAATGAGTGCTAAGTGTTCCATTCATTATCATGAGAGATAGGTTCTTGTGAACCACTACTCATGAAACATGGGCCAATGAGTTTGACTATAAAACTACATAGTTGAATCCTAATAGCAATATCACAATTTGAATTGATGCTAAAAATATCTCCTACCGATCATTATATGAATTTTTTAAATGATTACAATGACGATAAAAAAATTTAATAAACTAATTTAATATCATTTAAATTAAATCATAATTACCATAGGATATATAAAGAGCTATGAAACCATATATATGTTTTGGCTTTTACAAGTAGAGGCCATCAACGATTCACTAACACCACAGTAATTGTAAAGGTGTTGGTGAAACAAGATACAAAACATAAACATCACACTAGCATAAAGGAAAGTGCCCTCCCCAATAGTGGTTGGGCAACTCACTCACCACTTGTGGATAAGAATTTGAGTTTAAATAACTATTATTCCTACGTCATCGGACAACTGTCCAGGCAATGGTGTCCTTAGGATCCCCACCACAAGGAGGAGCAACTAATGAAACTCTATTTGGACAACTGTCAGCACAAGGGTCAACGTGTTGTGAAAGTTTTTTTTGTCAGTTGGAGATTGTAGCAAAGAAGGAGCAACAAGTGAAGAAGGGTCGTCACGGCCAGAGGGGGCTACACGAATAGGAGCAAGAGTGGTATTCTCATGGACAACCCGACTTACAACAAGAACATCACCCATATTTGTAGCATCACCCAAATTTGCAGCAAGAGATTCATCCTCATTGTCAATCTACGACTCTCCATCAAAGGAAGAATTAGAAGTTGGGACAGTAGAATGTTCTTCACAAACATCTTTCCACCAAGTGGCAATGCCTTTACAACACAATAGATGACAATCAGTTGTCAAGTGATCGATGGAGAAACACCAACGATATTGAAAAGGGATGCCCTCATAATCCACCACTTGAGTCCATGGCCTATCCCCCACCATGAGAACCATATCTCTAGGGAGAGGTGTAGAGATATCGATGTCCACCAAAATTTGTACAAAGGTAGAGAGACCCATAGTTGTCGTAGTCTCATCCACCTTAAACGACCAATAGAGTTGTCAATGGCCTCAAAACAAGAGTTCTTCCAAAGATGAAGGGAGGGAGAGGGGAGCCAAACCCACATTAAACACGCGCTAAGTGGTTTAGTAAGAGGATTAAAAGAAACTATCCACAATTTGGCCATGGGAAAGTGGGTCCCCCAAACCCACAACTTGCTTAGCACAAAATCTCAGTCTTTAGAAGAAGTAAAAAGAGCAATAAAACACCTTTGCACACAAGGGAAAAGCTCAATGTTACCAAGGACCAGCGGTCTCCACAAACCTGTCACCCAACGATGAAGATCTGGAAGAGAAGGTCAGAAACCAATGAATCTGCAAACCATCTCACAACACTTATAGAAATTCACATTTTCCACAACATCTAGACCACACACCACCACAGGAGATGTCTTGACATAGGCAAGGGGTCAAATTTCTTCTTTGAAGATACAGATTCAATAATGTGAGCAAAACTCCATCCACCAACTATAGTAAACCCAATACCAGGTCTCTAAGAGGCGCCCGACAGAGTGGTAACCAAGGCATCCTTGAAACCACCCCTATAGAGGGAACCTAAAGGAGCCTCCACAACCAACTCAGGAAAAACAACATTTGCAATTGCAAAGTTAGTAGCAATTGTTGTTGCATCATGAGAAGTTTGAGCATTTGCATCTGCAATATGAGCATGTAGCACATTTTGTGTTGACCCTTCCTCTCGATTAGGAGCCAACCATTCTTCTCGAGAAGAAACCTATGATTTCAAAATCTTTAGCATGAGTGGGAGCCTACGACAACTATTGGAGCAACCTTTTTTCTAAACAAATTTATTATCCATGTTTGTTTTTGTTATAATACTTCATAAAAAATTATTCTTACTTCTATAACAAAACGAAGTGATTATGTCCATTTACTCCAAACTTCTTAATATTTTCTATACCTTTGTTAAGCATGTCAACCAATTTCATCTATATCAATGCAACCTTACTTTAACCTTAACTAATTCATCTATTGATAAGTAGGAGATATTTTTCCACAGCAAGTCAAATTGTGATATTGCTATCAGGATTCAACTGTGTAGTTTTTGAGTCAAACTCATTGACCCATAATTCATGAGTAGTGGTTCACATGAACCCATCTCTCATGAGAATGAATGGAACACTTAGCACTCATTGGATCTAGGTGATGCTCACAGAGGTGAAGCACCGGGACTTCCCGGGAGGTCACCCATCCCAGTACTACTCCAGCTCGAGCGCGCTTAACTAATTCATCTATATCAATGCCACCTTAGTTTAACCTTAACTAATTCAAATATTTGAATATCAATATGTACATAAACCTTACACATCAACAAACAGAATATTGTTCCTTTAGGGATATTAAAAAGCATTACACTTTTAGTATAAAATTAAACAAGTATAAATTTCTAACACAAAGGTAGAAAGTCAACCTTCATAAGAATCTTGTAATATTCGGGAGAATCTTCATAATAAACACCCTATGTATGCCAAATTTTTAAATTTATCTTTAGGACAATATAGTAAACCATCCAATCTTTGATTATAAATAACATTTGTCTTTCAATTTTCTACTTTGTATTTTTCATATGTATCAGTTTGTTTACTATCGGTGGGTCCCATAAGACTATTTGGCCTCGTCGATATTATTAAAAACAATCATTCATTCATTCAAATTAATTAAACTGTCTAATAAGAACATTCAAAACATATATTTCATACAAAGATATTGCTACTCGAACTTTAACAAAGAAAAACTCAGCAACAATAAACCAGAAAAAAAATGTTATCCTCGAATAAAGAATTTTCTAAAAGAGAATCTCCATTCACTGAAAGAAAAGATGGTTGCAAAAGTCATTTTAGTATCATTAATTGCTGAATCCATTCTAATCAGATTCATAATTGGAAGTAACTAATAGATCTCTGGCTTTATAATAGTCTTTATGAATATTTCATTAGAAATTTGTAGGTTCACGCGTTTGTGTTCTAACTAGAATCGCAGATTGAGCATTTTTTTTTAATAAATTATAATATGCTTAAATAATATTGTGGTTTCTATGGAATTAGATATCTTCGATAATAAACATGCAGGAACTCGTGATAATAAACATCATCTCACTATCTCTACAAAATATCAACCCAACACAACAGTACAAAATAGGTCGAAATCCTATATTAATCTTTTCCTTTCATAAATTGGTTGAGATCTTTGAACCACACGCTGCTTACACATTTTCTTTCCCATAAGTATCTCTCCTCTTCAATTAAAGATAATGTAAAATTCTTGCAAATGCAGTCATTATAGTTACAAGCAATCCATATGTTACTAGTAGAGCATATATTATTATAACGATATTAACCTTCAATGACATGATAAGTTAGCAGCAAGAAAGTTACTTGTAAATTGATATCATCTAAATAAAAATCTGAAGCATTCTGCATACATTATCAGTCGTGTGAAATATGCAAGATATAGTTATAAATTAGTATTTAAGATAAATTATTGAATGATAATTAATGATGTAAGTGATTATATAATAATCACTTTAGTTAGTAGAGATCAGTTGTTGGTTAGTTGTTGGGTAGTTGTAAGTTGTGTAGCTATATAAAACATTGAATGTAATAATGTATGAGTCGAAAATGAATGATTGAATTTGTTGTATTCGAGCCCCGTGTACTTTCTTTGTTTCTCATTTTTCATATATAGATAGATGTGCAAGAGAGTTCTTACATTCAACAAAATTTTCTAGGATTGAACAATACACGTGGATAAGCAGAGTAGCATCTATTAAATCAAAATTGTATAAACAGACCACAATTGCAATCATTCAATCCAGAAGCAGCAAGTTCAAAAAAGTTTTAATTTTTTTACTAAAACAAACCACAACCCTTGCAAGTTACTTAACATAAACCCGCACTAAGTCTTAATTACCTGTTCTCTGATGATTTCTTCTATTTCCACAAAACCTATTTGTTAACGATGCTCATCAAATTATTAGAATGCATTTCACTGGCCAAAATAAATTTTACTTTTGTTCCACAGTTATATTTAAATAAAAGGGAACGAGTCTTGAACATGACATTTTCATAAAACATGGCCATACTTATACTACCTGGTTATTTACATTATAACAGCAAAATGACCTTTGGAGACATATACAGGGTAATCTTGATACAGGAGCATTTAGGATGCAAGAACAATCTTGCATCAAAAAATATTTTCTTCCATGTTTGTTTTGTATTCCAAGTACCTAAAAGTCTCATAGTCATTTCATTCTCAGCACAGAGGTTAATTGATACACAAGGACCATTTGTGTTTGACCGGAAGACAAACCTTTCTACACCGGCCACAGCTTACTAGGTCCTCTCCATGCATAAACAGTTGTATAGAGACGGAGCTACAACAAGCAACTACTAAACATGCCAGTGTAGGACCTCCAGAGTATTTTTACAGTTCAGTAATGCATTTTGATCACAAAGCTTTCAGATTGATATTGGAGCTTAATCCAAAGATATTCTATCATACCACGTCATTTCTAAGTGCTTGCCTCATTGGTTAACAGAATGTGACTAGTTAAATTCACTTAATGAAGGTTTGATTTAACTATGCATCATACAGTTATATCTTGTGCCAACTGATAACATCATACATAAGAATATTCATCCTAGAGAAGTTCATGGTTAGGACTGCATTGACTTTTAATGCTTGCAACTTGTTGCACCCATATTAAGAAGAATCATCTACACATTTCCCTGAGTAAATCAGTGGTAAATCCATCTAACATTGGTCTCGTGATTCTTAATACATCTGCAAAGGGCTATGTACCATATTTCTGGTCAGCGCCAAAATATTTCATCCCTGTTTGCTATAAAAGATTACCCACCTCACATTGCAAGACAGTATAGCTTAACACTGGTTCACGAGAGGGGTTCGGTAGAGGATCAAAAGTTCAAAAGAGAAGAGAGCACCATTTATTACATCAGCTCAGAACACTTTCTTTTAAGGAACCACCTACTGTATATGCTTGTATTCATCGTAATTCAAGTTTGATGCATTAATTCTAATTTCTAACTGTAAGCCCTTGTGGAAAAGATTGTTGTTGCATTTCAGTCTATAGATCGATAAAATTATTGTTTTATTCATATTGTGTATTTACATTCCACAGTGTGCTTTTGTGTCAAGGCGGCATAGTTAGAAGGTTCTTAATTAGACCTTCCGTCCATAACTGCAACAACTCTTCATCCACTACCACCCAGCTCTCTTGAAAATTCCAAGATAAGGAATCTGAATATGTTTTGGACTGCAATGGCTTACTTTTAAAAAGTGTTAATTTCAGTCAAGGTAATTATAGCAGATTGCTAGGGGTTTTTTCTTTTAAAATGCACAGAATTGAAGAGGGTTTCTTCTACATATCTCCTAACAGAATCCCCCAGTAAATTGTCTTTATTGCAATAGTACTTGATACATAATCTGTATAAACCAGAACCACGTTTCAATAAAAGTAAAATCTACATAATTTGTTATCTGCATTAATTTCAAACCTGTAAAGGAAAAGCCAGAAAACCTGATATGTGATCTGGTAGTTGACAAGGTAGAAGGTACATTCCATATTCTCATTCTAAAACCTAACCAACAGCAAATTTTTTTCCATTACTTCAGTAATATCCATGTATAAAAACAAGAATGTGGATGAAATGATCACCCAGCATAATAATGAAGAACTTGCTAGCAAAGAATTGCTAATAGTGGATTTACATGGAATTTTAATCCTCATCACTGTCAAACAATGAAGGCCGCCTTCCAGGAATTTTACCAAGGGATGTGGCTTTTGAATTTGCTTTAGGAAGAGGTCCAAAAAGGCTTGCTTCCAACTCTTCATCATCATCACCGAAAAGCAGAAAATGCCTGGAAGAGACATTTGTTTCTTTCGGTGTGGATGTTAACGGAGAATCAGCCAACCCCAATGGCTGAGGTAAAACAGTAGTGCTGAACTTACCTTTTGTTTCTTTGTCAGAAGAACCTGATAGTGTGTCACTTTCAAGATTTTTGTTACTCACAGAAGTAGATGGCAAGCTATTCAGAACCTCTTTATTACTAAAATATCCGGTAGCACCTTCTGAAGCTGTTACAGATTTTGTGACCTCTGTCATACCATCTTTGCTTTGATCGCTTAGCTCAGCCAGTATATGCTTAGGAGAATGCCATAATGGATCATTACTTTTCCACAAGTTCTCTGTTTTCTGTTCATTGCTCTCAGAGTCTGTTCTCTTTGGGGAGTCCAAACCAGCAATTTTTACTTCTGTTTCTGCACATTTTTCCTTATTCATTAAATACAAAGAACTTGAAAGAAATATGAAGGTACAGGTGTCAAAACTAACTGTTGACACTGACAAAGACATGGCGATAATGCACAAACTCAACACAAACTGCTCCAGGCAGTAAAGCCAACCACAGCATGCATCTGAAGAACACAGAAAGTGAATAGAAATACAGAACTAGCAATGATGGATCAGGAAGAATACATTCTTGTATTAGTCTAAATATTATACCATTTCAAAGCTATGGAAGGGCAGAGAAATCTACGCACATACATGCTCACTCTTATCTTACAGGGACAGAGAAACACAGTTCTTGTCAATTGTTATGAAATAAAGAACAACCTAGTTTCATCCACGTTTCTAGATATTCCCTTTTTGATTTATTTGAAAATTCCACAAAACTAAGACAAGGTAGAATGAAAGTTCATCATTCCAGTTGAAATTTTAACCTCCTCGCTGGTCAAGGTAGAATTTTTAAAAAATAATAAAAAAAAACATTGACAGGTTTATCAGAATCATATGGTGAAGCGGTATAAGATATCTGTGGCGCTTAAGTATCCTTTCCAGGAAAGGTTGCATCCAGAAAAGTGTCAATAATTTCATGTAATATTAACTAAGTTGCCGATTCGGGTTCAGGGACGAATTCGTGTTCGCGAATGCGGTTCGTGGATTCATGAAATTTTTTTTTTGCCATTTGGATTCGTATGGGTTCGTGTGTATATATGTATGCATTATATATACAAAAAATAAGAGAAACATACATAATTCTAAAACTAAATCATTTCATAGTATGAATCTATGATGCTTGATCATTGATCAATTCCAAATCTCAAAGATAAACATTAAAAATTTAAGTAGTCTACTTGATCATTGATCTATGTTCATGATTCTAAAGAAAATCAGCAAATTGAACTACTGAATTACAAAATGAAAATTCAAAATATAGTTCATTAAATTCAAAAAAATAATAAAAAAACACTTTTTAAGTGTTTTGGACCTGCTTTACATCTTAGCTGGCCGCGGGTCCCTGGGGATTCGCGCGAGATCGTCGAGGATCCTTGCTTGATCCGGCCCGTTCCGTGTTGGATCCGGGCAGGGTCCAGATTTGGACCAGTGGGTCCGTCTGGATCCGCGGATCCAGACAGACCCATTGGTCCAAATCCGGACCTTGCCCCGATCCAACACGGACCGGGAGGAGAATCCGGACCCGGGTCGGACCTGAACCCGGATCCGGGGTCCAGGGTCTGAATCCGACAACTTAGAATATTAATAATTAAACTGCTTCTGCATAATGGTAATGTTAATGACAAGTATTATTTATAATTATCCAAAACCTTATTTCTGTAGGCAGGTTGTTGGGATACAACCATAAGCACAAAAGAAATCACAAATAATTAAGCTTCTAAGCTGTGCTTGGCAGGGGAAATTTCCAAAATAGGAAGTTTTCTCCAGGCATGTCCTTTGTGTGTTTGTGCATGCCCACGCTTGTGTGCATGTGTGTAGGCATGTGCATGTGTGTACCTGTCTAATTTAGATTTAGGATACCAAATATATTTATATGAAAAGAATTTTAAACATTTGCTACAAATTTTAAGGGAGTGTGTGTGCCAGCAGGTCTAAGGAAAAAAATTCAGATATTTTTTATAAGAACATGTTTTCACACTTGCTCATCTTTCGCTTGTAGGCAAGCTATCAACAAAAGCATTCTTGTATTCTTCAAAACAAGTATTTAAATTTATCACTAAGTGACTAAAATATTTTCCAGTTGATGTGTCTTCCAACTCACCATTGATGGAGAGCAGGTTACTGCTCGCTTGAAAGGGATATTACTCCACTAAGCCTCAGGGTTCCTTCATAGAGGTCTTGATTGGTTGCTAGAGTCCTTTAATTGACTACCCTATAGGAGGATTACCTTAGTTACCGGATTCGTACCAAACACCCTTGATCCGGGTCCGGGTCCGTTACGGGTCCGGATTCACGAACCGGTCCGTGATGGATCCGGGCAAGGTCCGGTTTTTTGCCTGTGGGTCCGGATGGATCCATGGCCCGCGGATCCAGATGGATCCACAGGTATAAAAACGGACCCTGCCCGGATCCATCACAGACCGGGTCATGAATTCGAGGATCCTCGAGGATCCACGCGGACCCGGGCGAATCCATAAGGACCCGCGGGCAGAAAAGTGTAAAAGTGGGCCCAGAATAATTGCAAAGTGTTTTTTTTATTTTTTTTTTCCTTGTAACCCTAAAACGACCCTTCTTATGGAGCCTCATAATACATTTCATTTCATCTTTGCTCTCTATTTTGCTCTCATTTTGCTCTCTCATTCTTGGTGAGGTGGTTGTATTCGAAGGAGATCGATTGTGGAGTGACAAATACCTTCCACATAGCAGATTTGAGTGATTAAGGTATGCATTTCATCCATGTTCTTTAG
>MU228530.1:1269630-1287907 GCA_018584345.1 Thuja plicata | reverse complement strand
AGTCAAAGTAATTAAATATGTTGGGTTATAAATAAAGCATTGGAAATCCGTATATGAAATAGAGAATTTGTGGGATCATTGTTGAAAAGGGAATTGCTTGAGAAGTATTTAATTTTGTGCACAATTACATCAAGTAAGAACTATTGAAGGAAGGAATTATATATATACTGGCTTTCCAAACCCATCTGCAAGTCCAAGGCAAAATATTATAATATCGAACAAACAGTTCAAAATTACCTAAAAGCCAGGTCGAGCCAGTACCCGTTTTGCCTACCAACTGTTTGACAAAATGATAAACTCATGATTTGCATAGAAGTTGATTAAAAATTGATGGTTTAAAGATGAGGCCGACCTAGGCTCATTACACGTAGTGCTGGAAAAGCCTGTTTCCAGCAATAAACAAGTGTGATTATGGCAGCCAGTGGTGGCGTCAATCTTTGGACTAGACATACATCCTATCCCACCCCGCGATTTCATCCAACAAGTGAGTACAGGCTGCTATAGGCGGTGTGAGTGCTGGACGTGACTTCTTCCAGTGGAGACGGCTGCGGTTTGAAACAACAGCAAGTTTGGTTGGGCGCGGGGCTCCTCACTTGGCTGCAACATCATTCCTAGCACCCGCGTGGAAACTGTTGCAGCAATCATGGATGTCTGCAGGCCTTTAAGGCGGAGTTGAATCGACTTTCCTCTCCACTCCAAATCGTGTGTCACCAGCTGTCAATAACAGGTTCATTACTTTGAAATTGTATTTACTTCTTGAAGTAAGAATATAATGCCGGTTTCAGTGTAGTGAATTAATTGGTTGATGAAATAATTGGCTTATTACATACATTTGGAAATGATTATTGAAGCGTAAATTCAAATGGGCAAACATTGTGTTTATTTAATTTGGTAAAGATATCTAAATTATGAGAAAAATAGAGTGAGAGCTACACAAGTCCTTACTGTGATTACCTGCCAACTGTTTGACGAAATGCCAATCACATGATTTGCATAGAAATTGATGAAAATTGGATGGTTTAAAGATGAGGCCAATTTAGGCTCATTACATGATATTCCAAATTTCAAAGGCAAAATTGATGCAGATGCGGTAGATGAATGGTTAAAATATTTGGATAGATATTTCTCTATGAACACCTTTTCAATGCTGAGAAGATACATTTGCCCTCCTCAAAGCAGAAGCAAGAATGGGAAGGGAAACTTGCATCAAAGAAGAATGATTTTGTAATAGATGAAGAAGAATTGGATGGAGGAATCAATGCCAATCCTACATGGGGGGATTTTGTGGAATTCATCAAAGAGGAGTATTATCCTAAAGACACGTATTAGGAAAAATACATGAAGTGACAACTGTTGTGACAAAGGAGAGACCAAACGGTGCAGGATTACGCCAATAAATTTCATGCTTTATCAGCAAAGCTTGGCATCCAAGATTCTGAAAAACATTGGGTTCTAAAATACTGCAGTGGGCTGGAACGGTATTATTTAAACCGAGCTATCCTTCTTGAATGTTGAATCACTTAGAACCGCCTACAAATATGCAACAAAGATTGAAGAGAAGATGAAACAGAAGGCGAAAAGGATTGGTAAGTACCCTGAAAAACAAACCATCGCAAAATCTTTGCCACAGTCACCAATATTCAACAAAAATGCCAAACGGGAACCAAAAGATATAGATGTGGTGTGATATTCACAAAAGTACTCGACATAGTACCAAGGATTGCGGAGCAGCGAAAATGTTAATAGCAAAAGCACAAACAACAGATAAGGAATTTGATTTGTTGCCAATAGACCCTTTTTGTCAAAGGATGGTGAGGAGATCATTGAGGCAAATCCTTGCCATGGTGGCTACTACTAAAAAGTAAAACCTTGCCCCAACAAGATGTAGAACAACTCTTTCATTCACAATGTGGGTATAAGAAAATCCATTACATTTCATTGCTAATAGTGGAAGTCAAAAGAATTTAAACTCTATTGAAGTTGTTAAGAGATTGAACTTGCATACCAGAACTTATCCACAACCATATTCGATGGGATGGTTCAGTCAAGGGCAAAATATACAAGTAGATAGTGCTACTTATCTTATTCTATTAAGCCATTCAAAGATGAGATTCTCTACGATGTATCACCATTAAATGTGTGTGATGTACTATTGGGACAACCATATATGCATCAATGTCATGACATCTACGAGTCAAGACCACACAGTGTTATTGTAAAATTGGGGAAAAATAAATATCAAATAATTGAGGTAAGCTCTACAAATTCCAAAACTTTGATTCACAAGCAATTGACTGTACAAATTGGAACTTGCACTCACCATGAAGAGGTGAAACCATTTGTAAATAGTTCTCATTATGCCACAACAACCACCACCATTCAGCATAACCATCGCAAACAACTACAGCTAAAACAACAAAAAGTGGTCACACCACCTACAAGGTTTTCACTACAAAGTCCAATCAAATATTCAATCGACAAAATCTTCCATACCCCACAGTTAACTCATGAAACTGTGCACTACACAAATCCGTACTTAAGAATAAGATAAATCTCTTTATTAACCCTGCAACCAAGTTAGATAATAATGTTGATATAATTCATGAGATACATCCATTTCTAAGGTTAAGAAATGTATATTTACAAAACAAATCTAAATGATTATCTGGGGGTTCAACCATATTAAGGGTTGAGAAAGGAGACATGAAGGTGCCCCAAATATCCCCTACCCTAGGCCAAGGGTGGAAAGTTTGTCCCCCTTGACCTCATGTAGTCCTTAACCATTCTCATAAGGTGTACCTAGTGAGGCCAATACTCCCCTCTATTATGTCATCCTCCTCTCCTCTTATGATTAAGGATCCCCTCTACTTGATTTCAACAATTGATCAATATGGGGTTCGCAGGGGGGACTGGAATAGGGTGCCCTTAAAATGACCCTCGGCCATTGGCCCAAGAGTGTAACTTTGTCCACTTTGGCCTCATGTGGTCCTTAACCATTCTCATGAGGTGGTGTACCTAGTGAGGGATCCTCCGTTGTTCCCCCTTCTTGCATTCCCTTTCCTCAACATGATCGATTATTGCAAATAGAAATTTACATTAATAAATGCATAGATATTTATGTTAGATTCAAGCATTCATGTCTACATATAATCTGGTATTAATATATATATTCACATCTACATAATTGACATAAATACATATGCATAAGTAATATAACGATTTCTTCATACCCCAACAATTTAAGATGCTATTACATAAATCACCCTGTTGCATATATAATACTAATGTTGTTGATTTGATGGCTTCCTTCTTATAAATATATTTCCGTCTTATAAATCCCTCAAGAGGGCATGAAAGGTTTTTCTTCTTGATTGATCATAACCTTCACATTTGTGGCGACTCTTTCTTATGGGTCCCTTGCCTTTTCATTTCTTAAATTGTTCTTGTTATCTTAACAACCGTAAACTTGTTAACTTAACAATTCATGCCTTAATCATTGGTATGAAATGTTGGATATGGTTCAGTCTTTAGTGATGGGAAGGACTTGCTTTTATTATGTTATCATTCCATGGTCGGCCATAGGTTCGGGACTACAGATAATTGTGCAGTCTTATTTAATCATACAATTTTCTGAATCTAATAAATATCTCATTTATCTATTAAGTGTTTGCTTTCCTTTTAAGATAGGTTTTGAGAAGCATCATGGTGGGGGAATGACACATATCCTATGACCCTTCACCTATCCAAGGTGACTTTTCACATTCAAAAACCTCTGTCCACCTAAAGAATAGCACCACCTTTGTGATTCTTCAAATTCCATCTTGAAGAGTCTTCTTTTGTCTCAATGTACATCGTTGCATGCCCCTATCATTAATTACATTTACCAATGTTTTCTACAATAAGATGATAAAGGTGAAAATACTACAATAAAATCTTTTGAAAGGACATGCAAATCTGAAATCTGTTTAACTAACAAGAATTACCATATGATAAATATTATGTAATTGCAAAATCAGCAATAAGAGATAAATCGGCAAGCCATTCACACAAAATTACATGGAGAAACCTTTTTGGTAAAAAACTCCACATGAGAAAGAAGACAAGTATGTCTTAATCTTCATAAGAGAGATACAGCCACACACTAACACTTCAAACTCTATAAACAATAAGGCAGCACCTATGTACCCATAAAACAATCTCATAAAACTACTCTCCTACCTCCAATTTATAGAGATAAGAGAGAAATACCAGAAATGGTCTCCCAAAACAATGTACCATCAGACCATGGTAAAATGTAAAAACTTATACATCTTGAATGAAGAGGCACTTCCAAGAACACCGAATGTATCATGTAACTACCAATAAGCTATGAATAGAAAATTAACCTCCATACTAATAATAGACGACACCTTTCACTTTAAATTCCTCCATAATGGCCCATATCCCAAGGTGGCATCCCAAATCATCACTCAACTCATATGAATAAACCAGACGAAAACCCACCAATAACACTCAAGATGGTCTATTGCTCAATTCTCCACCTCTTTCATGAATGCATATGACAACTAACATCAAGATTCCAAGAAAATATATACTGCAAATTATATTTCCAATTAGACCTTGTGTGCCCAAGGACAAATTCCAAGAGTGTTGAAGACATGAATAATTTTCCGAGAATGGCCTCCCACACATAACCACCAAAATTAAATGTTTGTTATGCAAAGTATAAAACACATATCCCAATAGATACTATTAGGTTCCACAAACATCATTAAATACCACCAAGAACAAACAATATTGTTGCATTAGCGCTTAAAGAGACAAAGCCAAATTCAATTCTTGCATCTGACAAAAGATAAAGAGTCCACAAAAACACAAACAACTCAACTTCCATAAATGTTCTTTAGCCTTCACAGTTTGATAATACCATTTATTGCCAAAAACCACATTATAAATATCAAATTTTAAAATAGCATTGTATAGACATAGCTAATGTAAGAGGGGTTATTGTACAATCCCTTTATAAAAGGGCATGTCAAGAGTGCATAAACTTCTCAATTCCACTTTTGATATATTTTTTAAATGTCTCTCTAACCAGTGTTTGTCATGCTCCCAAAACCTTTTCCAAAGGGGAATGAGTTTGGAGAGTGAAAAGCTGAAATGGTGAATTCATTCAGCGTTCCTCAGCCTACAAAGGAAGTCTTAAATGCACTTGGGTACCCCTTGTGTTGATATTTGTAGCTTCCATCAGATAAAATATTGATTTTACGAGAACAGATAAAATTGTTATATATATATATATATATATATATATATATATCATAGTTACAAGACTCGGACTCGCCTCAGACTTGGCAAGGTCGGATCGGCCTCGAACTCGAACTCGGCAAGGACTCAGCAAATCGAAAAACCCAAGAAATTCAAAGATTTTTAAGGATTTAAAGCATTTTTCATGCATCATTTAGTCAATTAACATCAAATACACAATAATTGAGATAAATAGAAGCTACTTTGCAGTTTTGCACAAATATACAAGTTTACAACTTTAAGTTTACATAGATCGCGAAAGTATAAAGTTATAAACTGTTAAACTAAAATTTGGATATTGACTACATAATATCAAGCATGCATGACTGCAGCGATTTACCATTGGGCTAGAATTTCACAATATTGGGATAATGTTTTTCCCCATTTTATCCCATCTTATGTAAGAAAATTCTTTGATTTTTTGAGGAAGTCAGATTCTGCGTATCAAAAGTAAAAACAGTTGGGTGATTTAATTTTTTTCCAAGCAGAGACCTTGACAATTAAGCATATGTGCAGATTGAGAGTATTATTGTCTTTGGCTTTTAGCTCTCTGAAATGTCTGGTCACTCTGTAAGATAGATCAGTTCCTTTATTATTTTTTATTATCATATGATAGGTGTAGACAAAGTTGGAATTCATCTCCTCTAAAAAATGATCAAGGAGATGAACTCAGGATGTTAAATCTTTCTTTGTTTGGTCACTCTGCAGTCTACACAATGTTGAGATAGGTGAATTCTAAAAGTACAAATAATTTTTTTTAATCCACAGATAGGAATATGCTAGTTCTTTCTTTTCAGCCAGATAAGTGAATATTTGAATTTGTGATGCTTACTATTGGCGCAGCAAATATTTGACTAGTTCAAAAACACTTAGATAACACCAAAAATATGGCTCATATATTGCTAAATGAGAGTTTTATTCACCAAATAACCATATTATTTTGGCAAAGTCTTGGGCTCGGGACTCGGCGAGTCCAGAGAGTCCATGGACTTAGAGAGTCCACGGACTCGGCGAGTCCGACTGGACTCTGCTAGACTTGGGCGAGTCTTAGTCCAGAGTCAGTTAGACTCTGGAGACCCAACTTGCCTCGGGACTCACAGAGTCCAAAGTCAGTTAGACTCTAGAAACCCAACTCGCCTCGGGACTCGCAGAGTCCTGTAACTCTGATATATATAAATATATATTGATATTTATTATCATTATTATACATATATATTGATATTTATATTTTTGTTATCATTATTATAATATAATAATAATTAAGATTATTATTATCATATTATAATTATTCTGATCGAATAAATATATGACTATCGATTAATGTTTAGAGACCCCGATTAAATGTTATCGGGTCTGGGCAAACTAACGTCAGTTGATGATGAAAAGTCACGCCTATGATAGGCGTGACTCCTCTTACCGCCACAGAATATATATCATTCCCACTGAATACTAATCTATCGGAGTGCACAATAATCGACAAGTGATAAGACATTGATTTAAGTATTCTGTAAATCAGAAACAATACAATATTCAGATTCAAGAATATTTAAAGATCATTATATATATAGTGATATAAATACAGATATATTAATTCAAGAATATAGATGTACAAATTGTTTTCAATAGAACACTAACAATTCAGAATTTGTTCTATTACTTAAATTTGATATCAGTTTGATTTGCATTTACATGGTATCAGAGCCAAGTTAAGAAGGATCCTAGCAGCAATTGAACTTGAGAAATTCAGATTTAAAGAGCATTACATTCCTCCATGGCAACTGTAATCCGTTTCGAAGATAGGCTAGAAATAGGAAATAACTTCTCATCATGGAAGTTCAGGATTATGATGATATTAAAAGAAAATAAAGTTGAGTCATTTGTGAAAGAAAATAAAGCAGAACTGGATAATGATCCCGAGAAAACGGCATGGATTGAAGGAAATGAAAAGGCCATGAAGATCATAGGTGATGGAGTAAGAGATCATATCGTGCAAATTTTGACAAAACATGAGACTGCATATCTTATGTTTAAGTCACTTGAAAGCACATACGAAATAAATAATTTCAGCAGGACTTTGGCTCTTAAGAGAGAAATCAATCATATATGTATGAAGAAAGGAGAATCTATCAATGCATACTTTATGAGAATATCTACACTAAGGGATCAGCTATCAACATTTGTATACCAGATTGAAAGTAAGGAGCTTACACTTATTGCACTAGATGGTCTACCAAATTTCTGGGAGACATTTGTTCAAGACATTAGTGCAAGGTCTAAATTTCCAAAATTTGACAGGCTAAGATCAGACTGTCTACAAGAGGAATCAAGACAGACAAAGAAAAGATTTAGTCAGAAGAATGTAGATGAAGATCTTCATGTCTTGAATGCAAATTCTCACAAGAAAGGAAAGAAGAAATACTCCAAGTGGAAAAGCTACCATGGGAAGGGTTCATCCAAGAAAGATGTTTCTCACATCCAATGTTTCAGATTCAACCAGTATGGGCACTATGTAGTCAAATGTCCTGACAGAACCAAGCAACAAGCGTCTTATGCCAAAGTAAGAAAGTCCAAAACAGAGCATGAATCCGAGAAATATGTATTCTACTCTACACTTTCAAATCAAGTATCAAATAAATCCAACACTTGGGTTATAGATAGTGGTTCATCAAGACACATCACGAGGTTCAGGGAACTCCTAGACTCCATGGTAGAAGAAACTGATGAGGAAGTGACAATTGAAGATGACTCTGCACATCCAGTCAAAGGTGTTGGAACTTGCACCATCAAATTAAAATCTAGCATCTCCATTCAACTTACTGGAGTATTGTTTATCCCAGGCATCAAAAGGAACTTGGTCTCCATATCTACACTTGAAGATAATGGATATAGGGTAACCTTCATGGATAGTAAAGCCAAAGAAATCTACTATTAAGAAAGCTCAGGCCATAGGTCATAGACAAGGTTATTTATATGAGTTATGTACTGAACCAAATCTAGCCCTAATTCATGAAATTGTAGACTCTAATGAAATATGGCATAGAAGATTAGGACACCTCAATTTTCGTCCCCTATCTTCCATGGAAAGACTACTCACAGGTTTACCCAAACTCAAACAATACCATTCAGGGGTATGCAAGGGGTGTGCCTTAGGGAAGAACACTAAGGGGTCTTTTCAAAATAGTTCTAGCAAAACAAAAGATGTATTAGAATTAGTCCACTCATATTTATGTGGACCCAAGTCTGTACCTTCCTTAGGTGGGTTTCTATACTATGTAATCTTTGTTGATGATTTCTCTAGAAAGACCTGGATCTATTTCCTTAAATGTAAAGAATCAAAGAAGATCCTTAAAAGATTTAAGGAAATCAAATCCCTTACTGAAAACTCTTCTAGAAGAAAAGTAGAAACCTTAAGGACAGATAATGGGAGGGAATATACATCAGATATTTTTAAAGAATTTTGTAAAAATGCTAGGATTAAGAGGGAGTTCACTATACCCTACAACCCTCAACAAAACGGAGTTGCTAAAAGGAAAAATAGAATCATTGTAGAAGCTGCTAGGGCTATGTTACTTATCAAAACATAGAGACTTCACTTTGAGCAAAAGCCTCTAGTACTGTTGTCTACATTCAGAACAGATGTCCTCACTCCCATATTGATGACAAAACTCCTAAAGAAGCCTTCACTGGTATAAAACCAGACATCAGTTGTGATGTCCTTGAATTAGCAGATTCTGGGAACCTGAATATGGTTAACTCACCAGCGCGACCCTCGTGAGTTGACAATTTGTTTTGAGGGTCTCAGCGTTCAGATTCTATTTCTGGACTTTCTATTTTTGGACTTACTATTTATAGTAAGTTAGTTGGAGGCCAGTTACTATTTCTGGCAGTGCAGTTAAAGACCAGGTTGATCAGCTATTTTTACAGTGGATGCAGGAATCGTCACCAGAGGCATAATTATTATTAATTAATGACAATATGTTATTAATTTATAAATTGACTATAGTATTATAATAATAATAACTTATTATTATAGTGCTTTTAGAAGTTGACGTTTTGAAGACTGGTTAACTGGAATTGGTTTTTAGAAACTCTTGCATTCAAGGAGTTATATATTCGGGCTTATTTGTGAGGTTGATCATCGATTATATTTTATAAAAACTTGGTCTCGAGAATTGTTTTCATTATCTGAGCCCTTGCTGATTTAAAAGGGTCAAATTAATTACAAAAGACTGATTCTTCTGGGAATTGATCGTTGTTGTATGATCGATCACCTTGTCATCGTGCTGTTGTATACGATCAAGGAATTCTGAATATTTTGATAGTTCAACTTAGGCTTGCATAAAAAGTCTGGATCGGTGTCTTCATCGAAATGGTCTGACATTGGAATGTTGATGTTACTGATCACAGAAGGATCGTATTACATTGTTGACGCCTTGAAATTCATTATTCATAGCTCGGTTTTATATTGGAATCCGCTGGATTAGAAACGCGGGTGACTGGGAATTCACGGGTTGGGGTGGAATCGTGTGACCAGCACACGACGTGGGCTACCTAGCAGGGAGGCCGTGTCAAGTAAGTCGTTCCCTGTTTAGTGCGGGCAGTGTCTAGCCGTATGGGAGTTATGATACGCGGGCTGCAGTATTAATCGCGGCAATTGTGCCAACTGCAAACAATTATCTGCCTTCCGCGTGAGGGGTCTTCTATCAACACTCTTGCGGGTCTTGGAGGAGGGTTGATCACCAAACCACATGGTCACTATATTACAATCCAGGTTACATTTTCTGATTACTTGAATCAAGTAGTTAAATGTATGAAATTTCCGTTTTTTGCATCCAATAAACAATAAGGCTGGGAGCAAGTGTAACAGTGAATTGAGAAGCATATTTGTTGTTGACATAATAAATTACTCTGTTACGTAAGTTTTGTTTATGCTCTGCGAATTTTATCAAATTATTTGAAGAAGTCGGGTCAGGCTTGTCACAGTGGTATCAGAGCGGTTTCCTGCCAGCCTGCAGGGAAATCAGGTCCAGTTAAATTTTATTATTTGAGGGTATTATTAATGGCAGACGACAAGAGATTCATTCCTGGCAGACATTACTACAAGAGAGGCAATTCGCCTCCACCAAATGTGGACAATGCAGATATCTAGTTTTGTACGGTGCTAGGTGGTGATAATAATGCAGGTGGATCAGCAGGTCAGGCTGGGCCCACCGAGGCAGATATAGACAGAGAGGATAGGGAAACCTTCAGGAACTTAGCCGCAGGCCAACATCATGTAGCTGATGTATTACATGAGCTTTCTGACACTTTGAGACGGTTCACTCTTCCTAGAGGTCAGAGCAGGGAAAGATCACGTGAGGCTTCTGTTGCATCACATCGGTCACGAGTTGATGACCGGCATAGAGAGTATGAGCCTCGAACCCCGAGACAGGATAGAACTGACAGGACAGGTGATAGGAGAGATCCATTCAGGCCCCAAGGGCCCAGATTTATGAGGCTAGAGACTAACACCGCCATTATTGATGATGAGAGTGCCCCTTTTGCTGACGACATAGTCTCACACTATGCCGAATGGGATGCCCTTCCTCCAGCCTTGAAACAAAACTTGAATTTTGACCGTTACCTGACTCAAAAACGAGAACATACTAGGGGAAGACCTGCACAGGATAGGCAGAGGATGGGGAATAATGATCTGAGACAAGTGGCTAGCAAGATGACGCTAGCACACTTTGATGGCAGCAGTAGGGTCACTACTAGGGCTTAGATCCACAAGCTCGATACCTACCTTGCATTGTGTCCAATGACTGAGATGGATGCTATTAGATTTGCAATTCTACACTTGGATGGGTCTGCTCAGGACTGGTGGTACCACGGACTTAGGTCATTACACCATGATCAGATCACTGTCTACCAAGAGTTTCTGGATAGATTGATTGAGCGCTTCGACGGGAAAGACCCTGAGGTCTATTTTAGGGAGTTGGCTCAGTTACGACAGATGGCCAACCTAGAGGCTTACATCAGTGAGTTTCAGCGTATTTCAGTGATGGTGTACGGCATATCAGAGCAGAGGAGGGTGATGCTATTCCTAGAGGGACTAGTTGAACCACTACGAGGATGGGTTAAATCCCTAGATCCCCCATCACTGCACGAAGCCATGAAGAAGGCTAGAGATCTCAAGGCTTCTGCACCCAGGAGACAATTTGCTGCAAAACCTTCCGGACCACCTTATGATAGGACAACCCCAAGAAGGGAAGAAAAATCAGATTCTAAACGTCCTATGGCAGCACCCTTAGATCAGGAAACACTTAATGATTTGAGGAGAAAGAAACTTTGTTTCTACTATCGGGGTCGTATGATGGCACTCATAATTGTCCTTTGAAACCCCAGGGTAAGCACAGGATGGAGTGATTTTATGATGATGAGGATGTTCCCGAGTACACAAAGGAGTTGACTGATGAGGGGCAAGGCATTCAGGGAGCAGAGGAGTACACAGAGGAGGGTGATACATCACACCTCAAGGTGGCATATCTTTCCAATATGAGGAAAGAGGGGGACTTCAGATTACATGATCTACTGGCTAGACAGAGAGTGATTGCTCTTTTTGATACAGGAGCCACTCATAATTTTATTGACTCTCGTTTGGTGGCTCGCAAAGGTATCCAGACAGAGGAGTTCGCAGGATTGAGAGTACAGGTAGCAGATGGTTACACTCTGAAGTGTAACACGATGGTGACTGATTTACCAGTCAAGCTGGGAACTTATGCCTTCAAGACAGATTTCTACGTAGTAGATATGGGTGGTACAAATTTGGTTTTAGGGATGGCTTGGTTACATACCATCAAGGACATCTATATCAGCACAGATAGATGGAGATAAGGTTTATCTCAGAGGGGAGACCACAGGTTCTTAAGGCCATCAGGGAGGAGGGACTCAAGCAGATTTCACTCAGGGGAATGCAACGTTTAGTACGTCATGAGGATGAGGTGGATTGGGCAGTAGAGTGTAGGCTGATGCCTTCATCAGACTATGCAGATAAATTCACATATCACCCGGACATTCAGCAGTTGAGGACTAAACATGATAAGGGGTTTAGAGACTTACCTACGAGTAGACCTCCGGATAGGGGAATTGAGCACATTATAGAGTTGGAGGGCACCAAGCCCATTATGATCACCCCTTACAGGCATCCAAAAAGGCTGAAAGATGAGATCGAAAAGACAATACAGGAGTTACTCGAGATGGGGCACATTAGGCCGAGTAAATCCCCTTTTGCTTCTTCAGTTGTTCTAGTGAAGAAGAAAGACGACACCTTGCACATGTGCATTGATTATCGGATGCTAAACAAGAGAACTATTTAGAACCGATACCCCATACCACGGATTGACGAGTTGATTGATGAGCTGCATGGAGCACAGTGTTTCTCGAAGATTGATTTGAGGTCTGGGTATCATCAGGTCAGAGTTCGGGAACAGGATATAGAAAAGACAGCCTTCAGATGTCACTGTGGACACTTTGAGTTCCTTGTCATGCCCTTCGGTTTGACGAATTGAAATAACCCTAACCGGCCATTTACTGATTTTTCCCAATTAATCTCGTGCAGATTTAAAACAGACAATAACATGCAAATAATTGTCGAACCCAGAACAATAACCAGCAGATATATATATTTAAATAACCAGCAAGTACATTCTCATGAAAACTTCAAAAATATGGTTTTGTATTATACAACAGCAATACAATAACCAAACAGTACAATATCCAAACTGAAATACAGAAATAATAGCGAGATCGGCTGATCAAGAACCTAATGAAACAATGGCGAACTCTGAAGTGAATCCGCACAGGGATGAATCGGGTTTTCGTCCAATCCACCAAGAAATGCTAAAGGTTTCCGTCCTCAGATTTCTGATTCGATAGCTGAAGCTTCTCGAATTCTCAAGGAGAAATAAAATCTATAATACTGAAGCATCCTCCATGAGTCTCCAAAACCTCCTCTTATGGCTACAGCTGTGACCCTTCAGTTTCCCCGCTGTGACTCTTCGTATGCCCATTTCGTCTCTTTATAAACTCACTTTAAGTCACTTTAAATAAATGACCGTTGAGTTATAAAGTAAAATAATAAATAAGTGAGGAAATCATCCGGCATTAAAACGGGAGCCCAAACGAGCTCGGATGCCGTCGTGTGATAGCTCGCCGGAAAGCTCTCGACGAGACGCTCCAAGTCCACTACTGAAAAGCCGAGAATTCTGACCCCTACTGACTTACTATAAATAGTAAGTTCCCTGGAAACCCGTAGAAACTGCACCGATTGGCCTGGAATTGAAACCACCAAGGCCAATTATCCCCTGGAACACTGTCACGCCACGATCAGCCCTTCAGATCAAGGTACATAGGCTAACGACACGGCTCAAAATAATGTACCCTAAAAGGGGGACATTACACGAATGCACCGGCTACCTTTCAGTCCACGATGAACAAGGTATTTCACAGCCAGTTGAGAAATTTTGTACTAGTTCTTTTTTATGACATCCTAGTCTACAGCAAGACTTGGGATGACCATGTGGCACATCTGGACACAGTACTGAGTATATTGGAGAGGGATTCCTTATATGCCAAGAAATCTAAGTGTGCATTGGGAATGACAGAGCTGCTCTATTTGGGACACATCATTAGTGCAGATGGTGTGCGTATGGATCTTGATAAGGTCTGCGCCATTATAGATTGGCCCATGCCAGAGACCTTGACACAGTTGAGGGGGTTCATTGGATTATGTGCTTTCTACCGCAGATTTGTGGCGGGCTTTTCTAGACATGCTGCCCCCTTACAGACTTGACATGTAAGGGTGCTTTTCAATGGACTACTCAGGCACAAGAGTGCTTTGAGAGGTTCAAGGTTATTATGACTACTTGTCCAGTCTTGGCACTGCCAGATTTTTCGAGACCCTTTGATTTACACTGTGATGCTTCAGGAGAGGGTATAGGAGCAGTATTATCCCAGGTTCGTCATCCCATTGTTTTCAAGAGTCGGAAACTATGTGGTCCTGAGAGGGCATTCAGTGTGTACGATAAGGAAATGTTGGCCATTATGCATGCCTTGGCCAAATTCAGACAGTATTTGGTAGGAAGTAAATTTTGCATCAAAACCGACAATAATAGTCTGAAACATTTTCTTGGGCAGCGAGATCTTAATGAGAGGCAGCAGAAACAGGTGAGTAAGTTGCAATCATATGACTTTGATATTACTTATATCAAAGGAACCCAGAATGTGGTGGCCGATGCTCTGTCTCGGAGACCCCACCTTTGTTCACTTACTGAGGTTTCTGAAGCTTGGAGGCATTTGATTCTAGCTGAGTATGCCAGGGATACATGGGCAACAGGCATTATTGATGGCAGTATCCAGGATGACCAATATTCCATAATGGATGAGTTGATCATTTATAAGGGAAGGATTTGTCTTGTGGCAGGATCAAGAGTCCGTGAGATTGTATTCCGGGCTTTCCATGACACACCTATGGCGGGTCATCCAGGTTTCTTTAAAACCTACAGGCAGATTCGGGAGAGGTTTACCTGGAAGGGACTGAAGGGAGATGTTCAGTGATATGTTCGCGAATGCTCTGTTTGTCAGTAGAACAAACAAGAGCACACTTACCCTGTCGGGTTGTTATAGCCACTTCCCATTCCTAAGCGGAAATGGGAAAGTATTTCTATGGATTTCATTGTGGGGCTACCCAAAGCCCAAGGACAGGATTGCATTTTCGTGGTGGTGGATAGGCTCACGAAGTATGCACATTTTTTCCCTATCACCACTACCTTTTCTGCAGTACAGCTAGCCGAGTTATTCTTTCAGGAGGTGTTCAGGATGCATGACTTACCCTGAAACATTGTGAGTGACCGAGATAGTCGCTTCATGAGCCACTTCTGGCAGGAAATCTTCAGGTTATGTGGTACAGAGTTGACACCGAGTACCAGTTATCATCCGCAGACCGACAGCCAGACCGAGATTGTCAATAAGTGGGTGGAAGGCTATCTGCGGAATTATGTTTCATCACAGAAGAAGGCTTGGGTTAAGTGGATCCATATGTGCGAGTATTGTTATAACTCCACATTTCACATGAGCATACAGATGTCCCCTTTTCGTGCCTTGTATGGCTATGATCCCCCGACCTTCGCGGATTTACTATGCAGTGACAGCAAGGTGCCCAGTGCAGGAGAGTTATTACAAGACAGCCAAGACTTTATGAGGGCATTGAGGGGCAATATACAGAGAGCCCAGAATGTACAGAAACAGTATGCAGATCAGAAGAGGACAACCCACTCTTTTGAAGTTGGGGACATGGTTTATCTTATGTTGCAGCCTTATAGGCAGTCTTCTATCAAGAAGAGTGGAGCTGAAAAGCTCAAACCGTGGTACTATGGGCCATTCCAGGTGGTTCGACGAGTAGGAGAGGTGGCTTATGAGCTGGAAGTACCGGAGGACACCAGAGTGCACAATGTGTTTCATGTTTCGCGCCTCAAGGAAGCCTTAGGCCGAACTATGACTCCTGCTATATTACCACCCCTGGATGAGTGAGGGGAAACTAGAATTGATACCAGAGGCCATTTTGGATATCCGCAAGAGACAGCTACGCCGGAGAACTATCCGGGAGTATTTAGTCAAGTGGCAGGGGTTACCTGACGAGGATGCCACTTGGGAGGCCGAGGATATTGTGCAGCACCCTGGATTGCAATTGCTTGAGGACAAGCAATTTGAGGGAGGGCGGACTGTGATGTCCCCGAATTAGCAGGCTCTAGGAACCTAAATATGGTTAACTCACCAACGCGACCCTCGTGAGTTGACAATTTGTTTTGAGGGTCTCAGCGTTTAGATTCTATTTTTGGACTTTCTATTTTTGGATTTACTATTTATAGTAAGTCAGTTGGAGGCCAGTTACTATTCCTGGCAGTGCAGTTGAAGACCAGGTTGATCAGCTATTTTTACAGTGGATGCAGGAATCGTCACCAGAGGCATAATTATTATTAATTAATGACAATATGTTATTAATTAATAAATTGACTATAGTATTATAATAATAACTTATTATTATAATGCTTTTAGAAGTTGACGTTTTGAAGATTGGTTAACTGGAATTGGTTTTTGGAAACTCTTGCATTCAAGGAGTTATATATTCGGGCTTATTGTGAGGTTGATCATCGATTATATTTTATAAAAACTTGGTCTCGAGAATTGTTCTCATTATCTGAGCCCTTGCTGATTTAAAAGGGTCAAATTAATTATAGAAGACTGATTCTTCTAGGAATTAATCACTGATTGATCGCTGTTGTATGATCGATCACCTTGTCATCGTGCTGTTGTATACAATCAAGGAGTTCTGAATATTTTGATAGTTGAACTGAGGCTTGCATAAGAAGTCTGGATCGATGTCTTCATCGAAATGGTCTGACATTGGAATGTTGTTGTTACTGATCACAGAAGGATCGTATTACATTGCTGACGCCTTGAAATTCATTATTCATAGCTCGATTTTATATTGGAATCCGCTGGATTAGAAGTGCGGGTGACTGGGAATTCACGGGTTGGGGTGGAATCGTGTGACCCAACGCACAATGTGGACTACCTAGCAGGGAGGCCGTGTCAAGGAAGTCGTTCCCTGTTTAGTGCGGGCAGTGTCTAGCCATGTGGGAGTTATGATACGCGGGCTGCAGTATTAATCGCGGCAATTGTGCCAAGTGCAAACAATTACCTGCCTTCCGCGTGAGGGGTCTTCTATTAGCACTCTTGCGGGTCTTGGAGGAGGGTTGATCATCAAACCACGTGGTCACTATATTACAATCCAGGTTACATTTTCTTTTTACTTGAATTAAGTAGTTAAATGTATGAAATTTCCGTTTTTTGCATCCAATAAATAATAAGGCTGGGAGCAAGTGTAACAGTGAATTGAGAAGCATATTTGTTGTTGACATAATAAATTACTCTGTTTCGTAAGTTTTGTTTATGCTCTGCGAATTTTATCAAATTATTTGAAGAAGCCGAATCAGGCTTGTCACATTAGTCCCTTGAGGATATTTGGTTGTCCTGTTTACAACCATGTGCCCAAAGAGAAAAGAACTAAGCTAGAACCTTCTGGGAGAAAAGGTACTTTTGTAGGCTATAGTGAAACCTCAAAAGCTTATAGAATATATGTGCCTGGTCAAAGACAGATTGAACTAAGCAGAGATGTGATTTTTGAGTAAGACAACCGTTAAAAGAGCCAAATATTCTTTTGAGTCAGAAATTCAAACTTCCACCATAGACCTAGAAGAGGATCCTGCTCCTGAGATTCAGAGGGAGTATCCAGAGGAAGATATAAACGAAGAACAAATCACATCATTGGAAAATCCTAAGAAGAGACCACGCTGGGCTACTAAAACAATGGAAGAAGCAAGAACTTATGCCGCTCCATCAAATCAGAACCTTCTAATGTTATAGAAGCTCTCCAGCACCAAGTATGGAAGGATGCCATGACAGAGGAGTATCAATCCATCCCAAAGAGTGATGTGTGGGAGATAGTACCTTGGCCAAAAGAGAAATTTGTTGTTTCTTCCAAATGGCTGTTTAAAATCAAACATGTTGCAGATGGCAGTATAGAAAAACACAAAGAAAGATTTGTAGCCAGAGAATTTTCACGGAAAGAAGGAATTGACTATGAAGAAACCTTTGTTCAAGTTGCTCAATATGCCTCAGTCAGAGCAGTTCTAGCCATTGCAGCAGCCAAAGGATGGAAAGTCCATGTAATGCCCCCATTTTTAGCAGGGTCATTGAATGGAGATGGTGTCAGGTCATTATTGCGATCCTCGTGGTTTGCCGAGGTGTTTAGAGGGTCATTGGTGTGAACTTACTATTTATAGTAAGTCAATGGATAGTTCTGATGAGCTCAGATGAGTTAGAGGAGTGAATGATGCTCTCAGTTTTCATTTCTGGCTTCCGGTTTGGG
>MU228530.1:1252919-1269251 GCA_018584345.1 Thuja plicata | reverse complement strand
TTACTATAAAATTGGCTTCCATGGCGGCCTGCACTGCCTTCTGAGCCGTATGCCCCAACAACAATGGCAACTTTCCTTCGGACACAAGGTTGCGTGCCAATGGTGTGTACAAGTTTCCTCGTCAACTCATTAATCAATACCAACTCATCACCTCGGGACTATACATATCAATGATTTCAAGTATTTTCTAGCTGGGTGTCTAAAAAATCCTCCCACACATCTCCCATCTCATCATTGTTTAAATCCATCGCATGTTTTGATAACAAATCCGCCAACCCATTGTTGGCTCTTAGAAATTGCTAGCTCCCCAATCTAACCCCCTTTGAACACCCGATTAGCTTGCAAGGGTCGCCAAACCAAGCTAATCCTGAAGTCTGAAAAACGGGGACATTACACTGAGTGACTAGTATCAGCGATTTGTATTCTACATAGTGGGTTAATCAGCATCGAAGATGATCAAAAGTTCATTCTGGAATTACCGTGGATAAGCAAATTGGCTACCGTAGGGTTTGGAATTGGTTTGTAGCAGTTGCAGCACCTTCTATCTAGTGCGTTATCATATCAGCCGGCACCCTTCTTTCATGTGCGAAACCACAATAGCTGCTGCTTGTTCTTTTGTCTGTCGCGGCCAGCAACAACAAGCATGGGAATGAAAGCAGGTCTTTTCTCAATGAATTATTCCGTATATCGCTATGTATTGGTTTTAAAAATGTGATTAGAGTTTTTATGAATTCAAAAGAACTTAAGAATTGGGTGCAATTTAAATATTAAGTTATTTCAAATTATCCATTCCTTGCTTGTGAAATTTATGTTCTGAAAATACAAGGAAAGTATATAGATATACATGCAAAACAATTTAAATATATTTCCAGAGAAGAAGGAATTGCTATTGCAGTTGAATTTAGCAAAAGAGCCTGCAGTTAGTAACACATGTTATTTCTCTCCTGCAAACATTGTATGAAAACATTATTATTGAAGCAAATGACATGAATTAAAAAAAAACACTTACAAATTCATCAAAGATTGGCAAATTGGCAATAGCATTACAGTTTGGACCAAGTTGGGTTCATAATACTTTATCATATCAGCCGACACCCTTCTTTCATGTTCGAAACCACAATAGTTGCTGCTTGTTCTTCTATCTGCCGCGGCTAGCAACAACAAGCATGGGAATGAAAGAAGGTCTTTTCTCAATGAATTATTCCGTATATGGCTATGTATTGGTTTTAAAATTGTGATTAGAGTTTTTACGAATTCAAAAGAACTTCAAAGTTGGGTGTGATTTAAATATTAAGTTATTTCAAGTTATTCATTCCTTGCATTGTGAAATTTATGTTCTGAAAATACAAGGAAAGTATATAGATATACATGCCAAACAATTTAAATATATTTCCTGAGAAGAAGGAATTGATATTGCAGTTGAATTTAGCAAAAGAGCCTGGCAGTTAGTAACATATGTTATTTCTCTCCTGCAAACATTGTATGAAAACATTATTATTGAAGCAAATGACATGAATAAAAAAAAACACTTACAAATTCATCAAAGATTGGCGAATTGGCAATAGCATTACTGTTTGGACCAAGTTGGGTTCATTACAGTGGTATCAGAGCGGTTTCTTGCCACCCTGTGGTGTAGGAAATTTATTATTTATGCAGATCTACTATTATACTTAGAGTGATCAGCACTCTCATATTATGAGCTACGGATACATACAAGCGGCTTAGCACCGAGAGCTGGCACAACAGTGCGGAAAATAGAAATAAAATAAATACATTAATGGAGAGTATGGAGAGACTTAGGCTTCATCAGCAGAGGATGGCGGCAAGACTGTCAGATCCAAAGATAGTAGATAGGGCAGCAAGATATATGGTTTCTGTCTTCAATAGGCCTACATCGAGATCGCAGGGTAGGAGGCTTGAGTTTTCCCCGACAGGTGTCCGCGATGGAGATGTACCAGTATGTACGACACCTACTCATGGATCTGATGATAGGCACTCCACACATATACATGTGAACATGTCAGTACTAGTGGTATACTGCAGTACTGAGCTTCAGCAGGTTGAGGCTTCCCGAGTCGTTGCTGCAGTTGGTGCAGAGACAGTTGATACAGTAGTTGCCTTTGATGGTCCAGATTCTCTCGAGGAGGGAATTGTTATTGGAGATTTATATGTCAGCTATTGTAGTGTAGCTCCGGAGCGAGAGGCAGCACCCCTCTCAGGTGGGATAGGCGAGAGCATGGAGCTACCTTGTTGTGGTATTGATGATCAGGGTGTTACAGTCGAGTCAGCAGATGTCGGCTCATTTTCGAGAGTGATTGAGTCACATCCTGACATTGATTCAGATGTACAAAGTCAGGAGATAGCAGTTGAGCATCTGTTAGGGGATGTAGATGCAGTGAGTATGGACACTTCTGATGATATAGGTTGCATGGGGTATGACATTCCTTATCAGATATTGGGTGATGACGCTGAGGTGCTTTTGGATGGGTCCTAGGATCAGGATTCACAGGGACTCTCTGTTATTGGCGATACTACTAGGGTTTCCGCTTCTTGTGAGGTGTTCGTTGAGGTACCGACGAGTTGTATCGCAGTTGCAGATGTGTGCGAGGACAGTAGCACACATGGGGCGAGCAATTTTGATTCAGTCTCCTATCACAATGCAGTTAGTGGGACAGAGAGCTTGCATAGGAGGCAAGGCTTACAGAGGCATCGTGTGTCTAGTCAGCTGAAGGTGAATGATAGAAACTTCTCTTCAGTTGTTGAGCATTTTGATGCGATTCGTCAGATGTTAGCAACATCTGGTTGGGGTGCTCCTATGTCAAATGAGCACGGCGATAGTAGCCTTTCCCTAGCAGAGGTTCATGCGCTTCGAAAGGCTGTCAGGGTCTTGAAGCATAATTATACACAGTTAGTTGCTGACAGGGATTACCTTCTGGAGTGGGGCAGTACCTGTTATGATACATTGTTAGGGAAAGAGGAGGTGGTTGAGCTTACCCAGGAGCTTGAGGTGAGTGTGGACTCACTGCAGTGTACCCAGTTGGCTTTCCAAGAGTCACAGTCACGATTGGAGGAGGTGACCGTAGAGTTGGACCATGTTCGGTCCACACCAACCCCAAACCCAGTTTAGTTGCACATTGAGGTGGTTGGCGGTGAGTTTGCTTCTACAGTTGGAGATGTGGGATGTGATGATGTGGCTGACACATCTGTCCGAGTTATGGGTGCAGTAGGTGCAGAGGAGGTGAGGGCATCAGTGGGGACGAGTTCTCACGGTGATTTGCTTCCTGCTGCGGGAAGAGAATCTATTACCACATTTCATATAGCTGGTGGCAGTAGACAGTTGGCAGTGCCACATTTGCAGGAGGATCAACTGTGGGTTGCGGGGGAGCAAGTTGACGCTTCCGCATATAATTTTTACTGCACTGAGTCATTAATGGAGTATCTACTTGAGAGTGCAAATTTGCAGGGGAGTTCATACTGAGTATCTGAGGGTACTCTCATTAGAGGCTCTTGTGCTATACGACGTTTGGCGGGGAAGATTGTAAATACCTTAGCTACAATGCTTCCCAACAGGGATTTTGTGGTTGGGTTTGCTGAGAGGGTTGCCAAGGATCCTACCCAGTCTGCAGTTAGGCAGAGTCAGAGATTGGAGCCATCTCCTGATTCCCAGTTTGGTAGTGAGCCATTGACGGAGATTGGGCCTTTCTATCGACACTATACTATGAGGTGTGCTCATCATTCTTCTTTTGACCAACAGGCAGAGGAGTTAGTTTTTCATCGTAGTGGGTTGGCTCCAGTTTCATACCATCCATTGTGGGATGGGTTAGTACCATCTTTTGCTGATGGGATCAACAGCTGCAAGTTATATCACTTGCAGTATCTTCATGCCCATGTCGGTTTTGCCGAGTTTGGAGTTGGTGGTAGTGACTCAGGTACCTAAGCTTGTTATCATATCCACAGTGTGGTTGGGTATGAGTGTCAATTAGACAGGGACGCGAGGATTGACAGAGTTGGTGTTTCAATTGGGTGTGCAAGGGGAGTTCAGTGTGTATGTGATCTGAGTCACCCATACATCCTGGTTTTTGATGGTCCTGCGATTCATTTCTCGTGGGATCCGAGCAGAGATAGATTCAGTATGGGAGTGTGGGAGAGTGAATGTTTTGGATCTTTTTACAGAGTTATTCCATCTATTTTTCAGAGGATGCTACAGGAGCCTGCACTTTGCACCAGGGGCATGGCTTACAGTTTTCCGTGGGATCCAGGTGGATTGTGATGTTTCTTGTTCCTGTGATTGCTTGGGGACAAGCAATTTTGGGGAGGGAGGACTGTAATGTCACCATTTTTAGCAGGGTCATTGAATGTATGATGCTAGGTCATTATTGTGATCCTCGTGGTCTGGCGAGGTGTTTAGAGGGTCATTGGTGTGAACTTACTATTTATAGTAAGTCAATGGATAGTTCCGATGAGCTCAGATGAGTTAGAGGAGTGAATGATGCTCTCAGTTTTCATTTCTGGCTTCCGGTTTGGGCTCCAAGAATCTTGGAGAGAGCGTTTATTTTTAGTAAGTCACCCCGTCAAGTTCTTACATCATCTTTTATCGTCAAAATCACTCTAGTGCGGACAAATTTTGATTCTAATGCTTCTTCAGTTGTTTTCGCAAGACAAGTGAATTATTATTATTATTTAATTAAATTTGCTAAGGTTGTCATTATTGTTGGTATTATATGTTGGGCACCTTAGTGTTATAGCTCGTCAACTGGGATGAAAAGTTTTAAATCTTGGGCACAAGAAATAGGGACCTTGCGTGTCATAATTTCATGATATTGATGAAAAGGTCATTTTTGGAGCCAAAAGAGTTAATAAATTATATTACTCAATATGTGCCTAAGTATAAAAAGTGCTTCAAGTGAAAAGTGTGTGAGAGAAAACACTTTTTAATTATAAAAGCAATAGGCAAGGCATTCATTCATCATCGATTGATTATATTATATTTGCTTTGTTTTCTCTGAGGAGAAGTTCTGATCTGTGCCCTTGCTGAAGTATAAGGGTCAAATTGGCTTCTAGAAGACTGATTCTTCTGAAGTTAATATTTATTGGTTGCTGAAGTATAACCAAGATCTCTTACTTCATTTTGTTTGCCTGTAACTGGAGGTAGAAAGTAATTCTGAAGCTAAACGTTACTATTTATTGCAATTTGATAAAATTTGGATACCAAAGTGGTGGTGAAGAGGACAAGGGTTTGGAATCGAATGTTTGCAGAAAAGTTGTAAATTCTTCATTGCATTAGCACTTAGAGCTGAGTGACTGGTATCAGCGATTTGTATTCTACATAGTGGGTTGATCAGCATTGAAGATGATCAAAACTCCATTCTGGATTTTACCATGGATGAGTAGATTGGCTACCGTAGGGTTTGGAATTGGTTTGTAGCAGTTGCAGCACCTTCTATCCAGTGCGTTATCATATCAGCCGGCACCCTTCTTTCATGTGCGAAACCACAATAGCTGCTGCTTGTTCTTCTGTCTATCGCGACCAGCAACAACAAGCATGAGAATGAAAGCAGGTCTTTTCTCAATGAATTATTCCGTATAAGGCTATGTATTGGTTTTAAAAATGTGATTAGAGTTTTTATGAATTCAAAAGAACTTCAGAGTTGGGTGTGATTAACATATTAAGTTATTTCAGATTATTCATTCCTTGCATTGTGAAATTTATGTTCTGAAAATACAAGGAAAGTATATAGATATACATGCAAAACAATTTAAATATATTTCCAGAGAAGAACGAATTGCTATTGCAGTTGAATTTAGCAAAAGAGCCTGGCAGTTAGTAACACATGTTATTTCTCTCCTACAAACATTGTATGAAAACATTATTATTGAAGCAAATGACATGAATAAAAACAAACACTTACAAATTCATCAAAGATTGGCGAATTGGCAATAGCATTACAGTTTGGACCAAGTTAGGTTCATTACAGTCCATCAAAAATGGATGTAAAAATTGCTTTCTTAAATGGAACCATTGAAGAAGAGGTCTACTTAGAGCAACCTGAAGGATTTGAGATTCACAATGCAGAATCACGTGTGTAAATTAAAGAAAGCCCTATATGGACTTAAACAGGATCCCAAAGCCTAGTATGATAGAATTGACAATTACCACATGAGATTAGGCTTCTCAAAGAATGATGCAGACCCAAATCTCTACTTCAAACAAAGAAAAGGTGATATGTTAATATTGATATTATATGTTGATGATCTGTTGATTACAAGAGAAGATCACCTTATTGATCAGTGTAAGAAAGATCTAGCCTCATAATTTGATATGAAGGACTTAGGTCTATTACACTACTTCCTTGGACTTGAAGTTTGGCAGAAATCAGATAGCATTATTCTGAACCAAGGGAAGTACACCATTGATATATTGAAGAGATTTGGTATAATGATATGCAGACCTATGTCATCCCCCATGGAAACAAATCTTCATAAATTAAAGGAAGCAGCAACAGATTCCCAACCTCCACTGTGCAGTTTTTTTATTTTTTTTCTAAGTTAAATCAAAGAGGCAAGTCTGACGATCCTAGCCTTCGTGCCTCTGGTGGTATTGTCTAAAGGCTGTACTAACATCCATCGGCGCATACCCTAAAGGCCGTGACTTCCGAGTTGCAGCGTCTTTTGAGTTTTATACAGCATGAGTGCCCACGTGTCTATGGAGAATGTTTTGGACAGGGGTCATGGCCTAGTGTAGAGACGTCGGAGATGCTGCAGGCGTGATCTCTTCCTGTGCCAGTGACCGAGAGTGAGGTCCAGGGTCTCACTCGCCAGATAGAGCAGGCTTTCCGACAGGGTTACTATGTCTCGCCTAGAAGAGAAACTGCATTGGTGGCTTTAGAGAGAGCTCGGGAGGAGCTGGCTACCAGGTTGGCAGTAGTGGAGTGAGACTTAGTCCAGCGCACACAGGAGATGGAAGCAGAGAAGGCATCCCGAGTGGCCTTGGACGGTACACTGGCGCGGGCGACGGAGACGTTTGAACAGCAGCTAGCTGCAGCTACTTTCGAGAGACAACTTGTGGAGACTAGCTTGGTTCATTCCCGGCAGGTAGTCAAGGAGCAGCAGAAGGACCTTTAGGAGGCCGCAATGATGGTCAAATCCGCACTTGAACTTCAGTCAGTCACAAAACAGAAGTTGGCAGCGAGGACGACACAAGTGTATGAGTTACATTCTCAGTTGGTCCAACCGGCCTCCTCTACTGCGCGTCACCCATCCTCTTCAGGGACGCTTCCTCAGCCCCCTACTTCTACTTCTTAGTTGTCCCTTTTTGTACTTGCTCTCCTTCCCTTAGTTTTGATGTGTCCCGGAAATTTTGTATGTTGTCATCCGGAGACGACTTTTCTTTAGGGGGGGATGATGTTAGCCATATATCGGATGTTAGTTGGGTATGCACCGACGGTACTTAGTTACTACCGTCGGTTAGTTATTACCATGGATTGGGAACGGGTGACGACGTTTGGTTGCACCGCTTCAGGTTTTATATAACCATTATACTTGTTCATTGAAGACATCATGATCTTGTGGCTATTGTAAATGTACTGAAGTTATGAATGATCAATAAAGACTCTATTATTATATATTTGTATTTCCTGTAACATCTATGCATCAGTAAACTAGGTTACCCCAGCGGGTAAACAATGGTAGAAAGGAACATGATTAAGTTGGAGTATATCAGTATAGGAGATCAAATAGCAGATATTCTTACCAAACCCCTCAAAGTGAAAGTTGAACACTTCAGGAAGTATCTTGGTATGATTGAAATGTAAATTTTTTATTTGTACTAATATATTAAAGATGTTTAGTGTGTAAACTTCTTTTGTCATATGAGTGACTCTATGACTTTATATACCCATCCTGTGTATATTTCTGAAAAGTGACGACTTTTGGGATAATCAACACTTGTATTTAACATTATAAGGTGACGATCTTATAATGTTCAATAGACTGATATCATGTGACTTGATATCAGTACGATTCATGGATTTTCCATGATTAGTTATGGTAGACAATATGTGACTTAATGTCAGTGCACATACCATAACTGGGATATATAAGGAGAATGTAATGTTCTCGAGTATATTATATCATTTACTATCACAAGATAGGTGATACTATGTATCACAAGTTATGTGATATACTTTGTATCACGAGTTAGGTGATACTTCATATCACGAGTTATGTGATATGTGACTACTTATATCATATGAGTGATATATCATAAGTTAGATAATTTTGTAAGTCATAAGATATTCACCGAGATTATTGCGATATTGTTATCTACCCGAGCTAAGAGGGAGTGTTGATATTTGTAGCTTCGATCAAATAAAATATTGATTTTACGAGAATAGATAAAATTGTGATATATATATATCAATATATATGTATAATAATGATAATAGATAATAATGATAATAAATATAATTATATATTGATATTTATATTATTGTTATCATTATTATAATATAATAATAATAAAGATTATTATTATTATATTATAATTATTCTGATCGAATAAATATATAACTTGATTAATGCTTAGAGACCCCGATTATGTGTTATCGGGTCTAGGCAAACTCACGCCGATTGATGACGAAAAGTCACGCCTATGATTAGCTTAATTTTGTCATGTCCCCGTTTTTGGGGCACATGGGATTAGCTTAATTTTGTGACCCTCGTAGGCTAATCAGGATGTTGGAGGGGGTCGTGTGGCAGAGCAAGTGGTCAGTTTCCATTATGGAGGTCTGTGATGCCAGGATTGCGCTTCGTTTGGGTCAGATTGACAGACTTACTATTTATAGTAAGTGTTTATTTTGGGTGGTCATCATGATTGTTATTTTTAGCAAGGTGCCTTTGCATTGGTAGTAGTGGGGTTGTGAGGTCAGTTGCAGAGTTTCCCGTTTGAGGGATTTACTATTTATAGTAAGTCTATTTGTGGCCAGTTACTATTTTTGGATGGCACTTAGGCATGCAGGTTCAGTTGATGCTCCTGGTTCTTGATGATTGGAGTTATTTGAGTACGATTGTTTACTTAAGTTGGATTTCATTAAATAATCATTATTTGCCCAAGTCAATGATTAATTATATGAGCTCATTAAAAGGTTATATTATATGAAGTCAAAATGGAGTTATGAGCTTATATTATAAAGTGTGCTTTTAAGTGAAAGTGTGAAGTTAAAGTTAGGGATTGATTTGTAAAGAAGACATTATAAAGGCTTCTTGGATTAAAATCAATTTCATTATGCTATTGATTCATTCTTGTCTTTGGTTCGATTTTGTGGAGGCTTGGAGTTAGGGTTTGTCTGGATTCTACAGCAAGAAATGGTAAATTTCTTGTTTGTTTCATGCACTTTGAATCAGTGTTTAATGCTAGTGAATTGTGTGAAGATTTATTTGATCAGCATTGAGGATTCTTAGAAGGAAATCGTATGGTATTTGACGCCATAGAAGGAGGAATTAGCTGGAAATTGTTTGACGCCATTACATGGAAACGATCAACGGTTTGTTCTTTAGGATGAGTATCTACCACCAACAGTCATTGTTTGTTCTTTACCGCAGCTGGTAGTGGATAGTGTTGGATCAGCCATCAACAATAGCCGCCATCCTTGCTTGTAACCGCGGCTAGTGTTGAATTAGTTTTGAAGGAGATTAATCAGGTTTTTTATGAATTATGTTTTTGTATTGGTTTTTTTCCACTAGCATTACAAATCAGTAATTTGCATTTCAAATTCAATAAGAGAATTTTAGAATTGAGCACTTTATGGTTTGCAGTAGTTATTCAAATTTATTTCATATTTGTATGGCAATTTCAAAATAAATAAAACTTTGCAAGCTAAATCCAGGATAGAGCCAGGCAGGCTCTTTACAGTGGTATCAAAGCGGTTTCCTGCCATCCTATGGAGGTGGAATTTATTGGGCTTACTTGTTTGATTTGAGTGATCAACACTCTTGTTTTAGTTGCAGTCATGGACAAATAAAGGAAATCTGGAAAACATGGAAACTAGTTACACAGTTTATCTGAGTTAAGAAAGAAAAAAAATGCCTTAGTTAAGGATATGGAGAAACAAAGGCAAACACTGGAAAGATTAAATGCGCCACTTTTAGATCCTGCAACTATCGATAAAGCAACAAACTACATGGTTTCTTTGTTCAATAGGTCCTCTTCACAAGGAAGATATGAGGAGACACGTGAGTTGTTTACAAGTGAGACATCCAGAAATCTCCATGTTGAGTTTTCATCAGCCGCGGATTATGGTGGAGATGTTCCTGTGCTAAGTGGATCAGCCACTAGTCCTATTTGCACACCTGAGGGTGGAGGGTTTTCGCAAGGAGGATGCGCATGTCTTGTTGGCGGATAGTGGTACTGAGTTTCAACATCTTGAGCCTACCAGAGTTAGTGACACGGATCAGGCTGGTGACATGTCCACTGCCATTGATGGCAGTTTTACATCAGTTGGTAGTAGTACCGGGGATACAGGATCTAAGTTTCCGGACGGCAGTTCTTTATGTGAGCTTGTCGCTGATGTCGTGGATAGTGGGAGAGTCGAGGATGTTGTAGATATTGCTATGGATTCTGACACCTTGGATGATGATGTTATTTTTGAAGACTGCGAGGAGTATTTGAGCTCTGCCAACTCTGATGTTTATGATAGTTGTCGCAGTGTGGAGTAAGTACAAGAGACTGCAATCTTTCTTTGTACTAAGGATAAGAGCATGGACTTACCCAGTATGACACTCAGGATTGGAGTGTCGCAGATGAGTCAGGTGACATAGGTTCATGCCACAGTGTAGATGATTCACGTGATGACATGAAGTCATGTATGCAGCCAAAGATAGCAGAGGGGTTTCGGATAGACGATGTTGATACTAGCATTGTGGATACCTCAGATGTTGAGTGTGAGGATGATGGGTGCTGCAGTGTGTCTGGTTTTTTATATTAGACATTGGGTGTGGACTTAGCGTTGTCATCTGGTGGTGGTGCGTTCCAAGATCCTTTTCTACAGGGATTCACAGATGAGGATTGGGAAGCATATGAGTGGCGACTCATGAGGATTCACAGATGAGGATTGGGAAGCATATGAGTTTGTTTCAGCCAAAGCTTCGATGAGGTTACTTCTTTGGCGACTCATGAGGATGACTCTACATGCAGCGAGTCATGCTTGATTTATCAGACCCTGGGGGAGGACTCTGAGTTGTTAGTGAGGATGGGTCCCAAGATCTGGATTGTCATGTGGTTATAGAGGACAAGGTAGCCGAGGATTGTGACGAGTCAAATTCAGCAACAACTTCCTCGGGGTAGACGAGGATGAGTCTGATCCCAGTACTCAGTTTGTAGATGTGTACTCGGATGACAGTACACAAAGATACAATGATCTTGAGGGAAGTTTGTTGGATACAGCTTCTTTCCATAGTGTGGACACTGCAGTGGAGATTGTACATAGGAGACCAGTTGTGCAGAGTCATCATGTGACTAGCCAGTTGAGAGTCGGCGCGAGAGACATTACTTCTACTCTCGATCATTTCGATGCCGCTTGTCAGTTGTTGGCTGTTTATGGGTGGGGTGCTCCTATAACAGATGAGCACGGTGGTAGCTACCTTTCCCTGACAGAGATTCATTCCTTGCTGGAGGCTATTAGGATTTTGAGACAGGAGTATTTACAGTTGGTAGCCGACCAAGATCACCTAGTTGAGTGCGGGAGTACGGCATATGAGGCTTTGATGGACAGAGAGGAGTTGAGTGAGTTTACTTAGGAGCTCACAACGACTTCTGTGGCTTTAGAGAGCACTCAGTTGGCTCTTAAGGAGTCGCAGTCGCAGTTACAATTGGGAGAGGTGACTATGCAGTTGGAGCGGATTCAGTCTTTACCAGCTATAGATCCAGTTCAGTCGTAGATAGTAGTGGTTGGTGGTGAGTGTAGACATGCAATAGATAATAAATAAAGTTAGATGGTCGGGTTTGGTTAAAATATGTTTAATCAATATCTGTTAGTAGTAATTAGTTGGAAAACAGTTGGCCTCGAACCAACCTTTGGCTCTCTATATAAGAGTCCCGCATATTATTGTAAGATGGAGCTTTTTGTGGGGAAATAGAACAACTACAAGAAAATAATTAGACCTATCTATGTTGTGTACTTACTGAATGTAAGATGGTTGCTGGTTATATAGTGTTTATTTTATGTTCCATGCATGTTCCAGTTTTGTACTATCGTGACCAGGTAGATCCTATTGGCAACTAACAGTGAGCCAACTTCCACAGTTGGCAATGATGGATGTATTGGGGACACAGTTACATCCATCCTTGCGACAAATGAAGTAGATGCCGAGGAGGTTAGTAGAGGACAATAGAGAGAGTTGTACGGTATACGATTCTCCAGTTGTTAGCACGATGGCAGATGATACATAGCAGGTTTTTGGGAGTCCTGTGGTAGCCAGTGTGGATTTGTCCGAGAGTTGTGTGCTAGTTGCGAACACCACTCCCTTTGATTCCCAAGACACGAACAGGGTATCATCTAGTTTGGAGGCTAGTTCTCATGATGATTTTTTTCCTTCTATCAGAAGCAAATCTATTCCTCCTTTTCATACAGCAGATAGTAATAGGCAGTTGGTAGGGCCGCAGATTTAGAGAGATCAGTTGTGGATTGCATGGGAGCAAGTTGATGCTGCTTCTTATAATTTCTACTGCACAGAGTCGTTCATGGAGTACTTGCTTGAGAGTCTGGTTTGGCAGGAGGGTCCTTTTGGAGATTCTGAGGGTACATTCATCCGGGGTTCTCGCGGTATTCAAATGTTAGTGGGGAAGATTGTAGATACCTTAACTACAATGCTTCCTCATCGAGATTTTGTGGTTGGGTTTGCTGAGAGGATTACCCAGGATCCTACCCAGCCAATTGTTCAGAGTCATAAATTGGAGCTATCTCTTGATTCGTGGTTCGATTTTGATGAGCCTCTGCCAGGGATTAGAGCTTTTCACCATGATTACATAGTGAGGAGCGCTCATCACTTTTCATTTGAGCCACCGGTTGAGGACTTGTTTGCGCGTCGGTGTGGGTTGGCTCTTGGGTTGTATCATCCTTTATGGGATGGGTTTTCTCCATCTGCAGTTGATGGGGTTGGTTACTACAGGTTAGCAGGAGGCTACTTGCAGGGTCAGCATATCCATGATGATTTTACAGTGGATGGATATTTGGATTACGGGAGTACTCAGGGCAGATCGACAGGGTGTGCAGGGAGCTCTGGTTTGTTAGATGGTTTTGGATATCTGTTTTCCTTTGTTATGGATGGTTGTGAGTTTCATCTCTACTGGGACCCAGGTAGTAACAGGTTTAGCACTGCAGATTGTGTGGGTCAATATGGTTGGCATGGTGACAGTTTGTTTGGGACATTACTCCATTCTATCCTTGGGATCCAGGTGGACTTGTGTGTTTGTTTTCTAAGATTCCTTGAGGACAAGCAATTTCAGGGAGGGAGGACTGTAATGTCCCCGTTTTTGGGCACATGGGATTAGCTTAATTTTGTGACCCTCGTAGGCTAATCGGGATGTTGGAGGGGGTCATGTGGCAGAGCCAGTGGTCAGTTTCCATTCTGGAGGTCTGTGATGTCAGGATTGCTCTTCGTTTGCGTCAAATTGACAAACTTACTATTTATAGTAAGTGTTTATTTTGGGTGGTCGTCATGATTGTTATTTTTAGCAAGGTGCCTGTACATTGGTAGGAGTGGGGTTGTGAAGTCAGTTGCAAAGTTTCGAGTTTGAGGGACTTACTATTTATAGTAAGTCTATTTGTGGCAGATACTATTTTTGGATGACACTTAGGCATGCAAGTTCAATTGATACTCCTGGTTCTTGATGATTCGAGTTATTTGAGTACGGTTATTTAATTAAGTTGATTTCATTTAATAATCATTATTTGCCTAAGTCAATGATTAATTATATGAGCTCATTAAAAGGTTATATTATATGAAGTCAAAATGGAGTTATGAGCTTATATTATGAAGTGTGCTTTTGAGTGTGAAGTTGAAGATAGGGATCGATTTGTAAAGAAGACATTATAAAAGCTTCTTGAATGAAAATTGATTTCATTATGCTATTGATTCATTCTTGTCTTTGGTTCGATTTTATGAAGGCTTGGAGTTAGGGTTTGTCTGCATTCTACAACAAGAAATGGTAAATTGCTTGTATGTTTCATGCGCTTTGAATCAGCGTTTAATGCTGGTAAAATTGTGTGAAGATTTATTTGATCAGCATTGAGGATTCTTAGAAGGAAATCGTATGGTATTTGACACCATAGGAGGAATTAGCTGGAAATTGTTTGACGCCATTACATGAAAATGATCAACGGTTTGTTCTTTGGCGTGAGTATCTACCACCAACAGTCGTTGTTTGTTCTTTACCGCAGCTGGTAGTGGATAGTGTTGGATTAGCCATCAACAACAGCCGCCATCCTTGCTTGTAACCGTGGCTAGTGTTGAATTATTTTCGAAGGAGATTAATCAGGTTTTTTATGAATTATGTTTTTGTATTGGTTTTTTCCCACTAGCGTTACAAATCAGCATTGGTAATTTGCATTTTGAATTCAATAAGAGAATTTCAGAGTTGAACAATTTATGGTTTGCAGTAGTTATTCAAATTTATTTGTTATTTATATGGCAGTTACAAAATAAATAAAACTTTGCAAGTTAAATCCGGGATAGAGCAAGGCACGCTCTTTACAGTTCTCCCTGTCGTTTCCAAGAAGCTTCACGGGTTGATATAAATTCACTGTGATGAATATACCATGCAGATAACAATGTTTAGTAGTGCCGCTATATCCAACAACCACTCAAGTGCGATTTTGAGCGAATAAGAACACTTCACAGGAGATGGGTTTGTACATTTAACACTTATATTTGGCAATAATACTCTTGAAATAGTAGTGTCTTTGGTGCCAATTGCCAAACATTAGCAATGTAAAATGTTTCAATTTGCATAAATCAATTTATTATTCCACAACAACAATCATGAACCTCCACAGAACTTTAATATTCAGAATAATATAATCTTATTTTCTCAAATCAAATAAAAATACTTCAGATCTGCAAATACCTTTATTTCTGAAACATATTTCAAATCTTACAGATTCGGCACAAGTGCGAACCCCATCGTGAATCCACAGTCCTAGGAAGAGCTAGGTTTTCACACTTGGTCATAATATTCAAAGTTGCTAATACTCTAACACTGGAAGTTGCTTGTACTTTTTGAAGAGCGTAAACAATATTGAGAGAAGGAAGGATGAATCAATATTTTGAACTTTTAAAAACGTGAAATCGCAGATAACATAAAGAGAGCAAACATCAAGACGCATACACCAAATTACACGTGGAAAACCCTTTACGGTAAAAAAACCACGACACACAATAGTTTTCATTAAAAATTGGGCACTAACACAAATTACATAGGGGAGCACCAACTCATAGAGAGAACCAACCCTCCTTGAAGCACCAACTCTGATTAGCTGAAGCATCAACCTCAGTTAGAGCACCAACTCAAAAATACATTGAGACCTGAAACAATTCTTGACTATTTCTCTTTAAAACATATCACTTAAATCACCAGCTCCATATATATATTGTCAAATACTTATATGCAAAAACAACTTCAGGCATTGTTCCTAGGAAGTGATCAGACCAAGATAAACAACAATGCCTGATATATTCATTTATGTTTCCATACCTATCTTTTCTTCAATTGCACAAATCTAACAAAAACCAAACTCCACGCACACGACTCTAACAAAAACAAGAGGATTTCATCATGCTCGACTCTATCTCAATTCATTACCTTTGATCCTAAAACATTAATCCCCTTTTATTTGTTAAATCTGTAGCAAGATATTGTCTAAAACAATCCCAACGTTTTCTGCAATAAATATTTCTCACCCAGTCATTAAGAATAATCATTGCACAATTCAAAAAAAAAAATCGACTTTCCCAATTAGGAGATACAAAATGAAGGAAATATGAACACATAACTTACTCACCACAACTATCACAGGCATAGATCAACTTTTGGCAGACTTATCGGCGATAAGTAAACTTATCACGATAAGTTCTGCGCGGCGAGAAAATACGTTATTTTCGCACCTAACTTATCGCAGATAAGTTGGTAACTTATCGCAGATAAGTTTGGTGATAAGTTGCCAACTTATCGCGATAAGTGACCAACTTATCGCGCGGACTGTGTTTATATGTTTTTTACGCCCAGCAAAAGGTTAAAGTTCATTTGTTAGTTGCAAAACAGAGTTTGGAGAGGGAGAG
>MU228530.1:1233653-1252777 GCA_018584345.1 Thuja plicata | reverse complement strand
CCACAGCCACATCATGATCAGACTTCTAGGGCTAAACTCCCTTCCACTCCAGCAGTTTTTAGTAGAGCTCGTGGGAAGAGGAAGATGTAGAGTTAGACTATTTTGATATTGTACTTGACATTTCTGAGTGTTTTACAAAGACAATTTGTTATTTTAAGTTTTCTTTAGAGTTTAGAGTCTTTAGACTATCACACTATGGTTACCAGCCATCAGCTTTCCACATGCGGATGTGATTTTGTACCCTATTTGCATTTATATATATCTAGATCAGCTTGTTTGGCTTGTTGACTCATTTACTGACTCATTAGATGCATCTGCTTATTGAATTTTGCAAAAAAAATGCATTTCTAATTAAATTTAAGCAAGTTTTAAAGTTCCCGATATTTTCCCGATAAGTTTTCGACTTATCTCCGATATTATCCGATTTTTTTTTTTTGCCCTCGGCGATAAGTTGCCGATACCGATATTTTGAACTATGATCACAGGTTTTGATACCCCCCTAATATGCTCCTGTAGCTATTCACCTTAAAAAAATGCCAAACGATATGCTCCCATAAATGCAAATTTTGACTCTCAATGGTTAAAATAAGCTCCGGGAATAAAATTTGAGGCCACCTCACTCAAAATGACATTACAAAGTTGTTATTGCACTATAAAAAAAGAATAAAGTAATAACTGAATTTGTTACAAGCAAAGTTCCATGACTCAAACTCGCCTATGACTCGATAAGGTCGACTCAACCCGTGAGTCACTAGTGACTCGGCAACGACTCGGCTATAACTCGGCAAAATGAAAAAACAGAGATTTTTACGATTTAAAACTTGTTTCATGCACCCATTATTGAATAAAGCTTAAAGACATTATAACATCATCAAATAGAAGCTAATTTGATCACATACATAAAGATACATCCATCACATAAGTACAAACGTAAATTGTAACTGAAGGAAATTGAAAACATAGATATGCAAAATTATAAATATTGTCAAATGTATAAAAAATCCATGAAATCCATGACATCAAATGTTCCCAAAGATGTGTAAACAAAAACAAGTCTATGGCTTAGGCTCTAACTCAGGCTCTAGCTCAGCGTCAGCCTCAGAGTAGTTTGTCTGCCTCCTACAAATGCGTCTGAGGTAGGTCCTAGATGACTACCAAGCCATAGTCTTTGCCTGTGAGGTGCCACTCTAATCAACATCAGCTGCACGGGCAGTTGATCGTGCTCTATGCTCCTCTGTCATATCCACAGCCTCAACCTCTTTGTATGCCTGGTCAACCCACTCATGGTCCTCCTTAGTGAAGACAGGATCGGTAGACTCAATGAGCCACTCGAACTCTAGATCGTCTCTGCTAGAGTGATCGAAGAGGAGTCAGTGTCCAAAATCTGTCTGGTCCTAACACAGAGGTTCTAATGAACGAAGACAAGATCATTCAACCTCTCCACAAAAAATCTATTACGCCTCTTCGAGTGGATTTGCTCGAACATGGACCAATTGCGCTCACAACTAGAAGCGTTGCATGGCTGACTCAAACTACAAATGGCAAGTTTTTGAAGGTTTGAGGCTGTAGGCCCAAACATTTGCCACCGTCTATCTGAAATAAGGAAAAGAAAAAAATCAGCTCATTTCCAACTTTAAGGATAGATTATAAAATCAAAATGCATAAGCCATAAACTTAAGAATCTTAAGTTTAACATATATTTCTACCTGGCTGTAATGTTGTCCTAGCGTCTTTGCACATCTTGCTTCCGAGAATCACCCCTTGTTCATTATTATATGCATCTATCTCTTGCACTGTAGATGTGCCATCACTAGACATCTTTTTCATCACTGTATATAGGCCACTAAGAACCTCCTCATCTGCCTTGAAGTTACCAAGGAAACGAAATGAAGGACTGAGGAAATAAGTTGCTACATGTATGGGCCTGTGAAGCTGGTTTTGCCATCTCCTATCAATGATCTCCCAAATGGGGCCATACTTACCCTCAACTCCTACATACCTGAATCTAATGGCCTCCTTGGCCCTATCCATGCCCTCATATATGTAGACCCATAGACGGCTTCTCCCCATCAACAACTTGTAGAACTACGAGGGGCTCAGTGACCTGCATATAATGTTAAAAAACAGTTAAAGTACCAGGCTTTAATTTCTGAAGCTGTCCACAAAAAATGTTACAATGCTGCCGTCAAATATTTAAAAGCCCATTGAAGTCGCCACATTTACGATTCTAAAGAAGTCAACCTTTTGCAAATTTAACAGGGACACGACAATCTGATTTGGCACAAAGAAAGATGAAGTTGACAAGCAACTAACACAAACAAATAAGTAGGCAGCTCAAGCATGCAACCAAGAAGCTCAACCAAACAACCAAGCAGCTCAACCAAATAACCAAGTAGCTCAGTCAGATAACCAAGTAGCTGATGAAGATCTGATGAATAATCAGCAGCTTGATAAGCATTTCATTCCAATTCTCTATTACTTTGAGTAATCCTCCAAAATTTATACGACCTTGATCAACCTTTGACATCAATGACAAAATATTCAACACTTTGGTCGGGCATGGTGTTTCTTGTGGAATTGGATGAGTCTCCCTTTCTCCTTCCATGAGTGAGGCTTCATCTAAAACATGGACTCTCTTTTCCAAATGTCTTTCATTAGTCATGGTGGTCACTCCAACACTTGGTGCAATTTCTTTCCTGTGGCATGAAGCTGATCAAAGTAAGCCTTGGTATGGAAGCTGGGAATCTATCTTTCAGTTTTTGGTGGTATGGATTACTAGTATGAAGTGACCACCCGTCATTGCTGCTATATGTGAGTTTCCATACAAAGCGTGAGACCAATTGGCTTTGCTTCAAACTACCTCTTTGATCTTGTTTACTACTCTGGCATGAGATTTCAGCTTGGAACTGCAGACAGAAAAGTATCTAGTTGGACGAAAGTTTAGTTCTTGCTTGGTGTTAGATGAATGCTTAGCGCTTCTAAAACATAGCCATTATTTCTTTCTGATAAATGTATCAATTATAATCTGAATCTTATTTGGTGATGCAGCAATTAGAAAGTCGAACTTTATCATTTTTCAAACAGTACTTTCCTGAAGAGATTTATGGTGTTCCGCTTCATAGAGAAAATGAGCTATATGCTATTTGTTAATATGCAGCAGGTCACAAACTTCAAATTTCTTGTAATTTATCTTAATGTTTAAGAAGGTTAATTCTGTCATTGCTATATTGACAATCTCTTGCAAGTTCGAAAACATTAACTTGAAACATATTCACAAGAAGGCAACATTACAAATTATTCATCTTAAGTCCAGCAAACTGTTAGACAAAATTTAAATTACAGATTGGAAAAGGCAAAAATTACTTTCGAGAATAAGAGTGTACACTACAAAAGCCACCTAAAACCTAGATTGGTGATATCAAATCAAACGGATTCTCATGTATCATTGCAGCCTACTGCCATTCACTCTGTCCACACTAAAGCTCGTAAACGTTAAGATGTTGGAAGAAACCTATCACCATGTAACAATCATTGAATCTAAGACAAACATTATGTAGGACACAGCTCATTGCCAAAGAAAACATATCATTTAGACAGTAAGTCATAATTGTATAGAAGATTAATGGAACAATAAATATTAAACAAGCAGCCACTTGGATGTCGAGTACCATGCTTAGAAAGCATTGCCTATTTGGGCAGAAACTAAAGATTTTGAAGTTCAATTCTCTAATGGAATCATTGACTGAGATAATAACTTCGCAATTTGCACTACACAAAGTGCAGCAACAACTCACCAACCTAAGAGAAAGCAAAATGTCTTCAATTTGTTGATTTGGGCGCAAGAGAAGTCCCTTGATTTTGCTAATCAATGGCATTTGCATGAACCTCATCTTTGACGCAACCAAACGGTGACCAATTTTGCCATGCCCCATCCTCAGCCTTGCAAATTGGAATGGTTCGATTCAGGAACAACAGACGTATTTGTGACATTCACAAATGTTACTTAAATATTCTACACATCCTTTCAAAGATAAACTGATTTGTGATATAAAGCCAATTGACATTTGTGATGTAATCCTCAAGCATTCACACATGCATAACTACCAAGGTATATATGGAGCCAATTTACAAAAGTGTCATCATATGAGTAGGCAATAAGATATACAAGATTCCCGAAGTGTTATTTATAGTTTGCATTCGAAATCTCACATTCTCCAATGAAATTATCTCGAGAAATAAAACAAAATCAAAATATAGAAACCATTCATTGACACACAAAATCATTATATTGCCATACAAAGTTATCAGAGCAATTCAAATTGTACACAGGGGCTCAACTTTATGCCAAACTTCACATTTGCTTCCTAACCTTTAGCAATTGGGATTATTGTGATCTAGGTGGATTCTACAATCCAACTATAGTGGTACTAACAAGCCCATTCTTATGGCCTAAATTTATGTTGATTGATGTTTCATGGCTTACAATACTTTGAAACACTCTCACAAGCTTCATGGCATCCTTGAGACCATCAATCGATCTCTATCAAATGATACACGACCATTTCCAGTGGCATGTGACAATTTCAAAAGATGATTCCATCCAAGCATGGACCAAACTTTATATAATCCTCACCACTAAAGTCCACATACAACGCATGGTACCAATTAGAAACAAAGTCCTTAAAAGTTAAAACTAGATTTCATGTTGCAATTAATGCCTTTAGACCAGCATCAAAAAGCATAAAGTCACATGTAAGAACAATATCTTCAATTTTCGTAACAATCCTTTATTCTTCAGGAATATGTAATATTACTTATGCATGTATGTAACACAGTAACACCACTAACACATTATAGATATTGGATATCATAGCTTAAACATTGCAAGTGGTAGATGGAAATTGTGCATCTCCTTGGAGTGTATGCCACACATCCCCCTTGAGAATATGTCATGTATCGAATACACAAATTAATGAACTTCTTGTTATAGTTCCAATATCTATTCAATGCAACCCTCTCAAATCAATATTTATCAACTCTTATTATTAATAAATGTGCTTCCACATATATTACACCTTTATTCCAACAATTTAGTGTGTTGTAGTTTAGATATCCATTGGGATCTAAATTGATAAATGATATGCAAAACAACTTTATTTGCCAGGAGCTAGAAATAGCACTTACTACGAATAGTATATACCAACAGCATTGTTGTTGAAACCCATTGAAACTGAAATCCCAAACACTCCATTAAAAACATGAGCCCCCTAACCATCATTGAATAGCCTACAGAACCCTAGAATAGGGTAATGGGAAGCAAAGCTGACTAGGTGTGAGAAAGGGAGATTACACAAGCAAAAGAATATTATCCTAGCCAAATGTCTTTCAAATGACGCCAGATGAAGGTTCCAAGCATGTGGTCCAAATGCTTACAAATTGATGCAAGATGCTCAAGTCCTACATTGGACAAGAATAATCTTGGAATTAACTACAAAAAGATAAAATTATTATGTATGAGAAGAAGAGATTGATGCTGCCAAACAAGGAAATGAGAAATAATGCAATTTGAAGCATTCAAAGTTAAATCTGAAAGATGGACAAAATGTTTGATTTACATACATCAAATGGCGTGCATATCATATTATATGCATCCAATGTTTGGAAGAAAAACAAACTTTGGGTGAAGCAAAGCTGCACCCTGTACTGTCAATAATTTTCAGATGCGAGAAATGGCGATTAGGGAGAAAAAAGTGAAGTAGGTAAATTTTAGCCAATGATAAGTTATGGCACTACTTTAATTTTTTGCCTAGGGCAATCAGAATTTATGACAATACTTAAGATTCTTTGCCCATCTCTGAATTTGTAATGCAATCTACTAATCATTAATTACTCTCATCTTCAACCATAGAACCTTAAGGGAACAAAATATTACCTTTACATGAAATACTTTCTGCTTATATGAAAAATGCAACATGTTCATGCTAATACACCCGAATTTTAAAAATATGCTGGTCCTTTATGACTTTTACAATAGATGCTTTTGTAGCAACTCCGCGCATGTTTTAAAAATGCACATGCAAGCAAATATGAAAAACATAGAACAGGAATTTGAAAAATTCTACAAGCAAAAAAAGCACAATCATTTTATTTGGAAGTAAAAACCAAGGAATTAATGAACAGGAGCTACGATATGTACTACTGAGGGTTACTCAGAATAGTACCTTGATCGTCTACTCTAGGTTGTCTCACTTCGCTCCAGATTGCCTGTGATGCCTTTTCCTCAAATAAAGAATTTGATAGGTTTGTAGGTGTTGTTGCTTCCAGCCTAGGAGCACATTTTCCAGTTATCTACCAAAAAAGGAACATGATAAAACAAAATCCTACAACAATTTTCCATTGTGATCATCCATATGTGAGAATTAACAAATGGCACTAAAAAGGTCACATTGGAAACATACAGAAATCACATTTAGTTATATATAGAGATAACCTAAGCTAGCAAATGTTCTAATGGGAAACAATTATACAAATTGAATGTTCCATAAAAGAAGAATAAAGAGAAGAAATTTGGAAGGGAAAGAAAATAATCCATTTATTGTTTCAAACATACACCTGAGATACAATAGCCTATGTTATATAGTATGTCAAAAAAACAAGCCTACTAAGTGATTGCAATACATCTGACAAGGCATTCGATTAACTTGTAATTTGTGATTATAGCTTAAAACAAGAAGTAAAGGTTCCAATCAATGCTTTCATGTATGAAGAAGCTTTCACCTTATATATCATTAATGAGAAATATTACCAAGGAATAAAACTTTTCACCTCTAATCAAACTGTTCATAACAAAATACCACAAAAAACTTTGACCTGTTCACAATTTTTTTTCCATTGTGAGGACACAGGCCTAACAAAAAATATTTCTAAACAAAGACTTAAGGGAGCTAAACAATCAATACCTGCATATGTGCACTAGACTACACATTAATAGATTCCAATTACTGAGCTAGGCCGGAAATCTAATACTTGCTCATGAGAATATATAGCATTTAAAGCCTTAGAAATATTCCACCCAAACATAATTCCACCATACAACTAACAAAGCTCAACATCTTATAAGCATAAATAATGTGCCCAACAATAATAAAGGCACGCCAGCAATTCTCTTTGAGAATTTAAACTTACTGGTTCTGTGGACTCCATGAAAGTATGGCGAGGGCTGAACAAAAATGTGTACCACAGCTCCTTGCATGTAGTCATGTATATTGTTAATCATGTGGCAGAAACATTTTCTTCTAAAGATGGCATTTCTGAAAATCAGGACACTGACTCATTAGAAGACAAGGGAGGACTTCCTGCAAAAGAGTTGAAAGGATGCAGAGGTGAAAAATGTATTCACCCATATTGTGAATTTCTGTCACTAATTGAAGATATTTTCTCCTGCTATAAAATTTTTGCATGATCATACATGTTTTCATAGACATATGCTATATGGCTTATGATTTTATTTTCTCTCGTGGTCTAGTTGTTGTCTTAATCAGTCAGAGAGATATCCAGTGTAGGATTAAACAACTTGCTGCATGGTGTGAAAGGAATATTCACGTGTCAAACTTTGTACCCAGTTTGTAATTTAGGTTTTGATATTATAGCCAACTTGCCAATCCTGGTTCCGATTCAGATTTGGATTCGGATTTGGATTCCCAGATTCAGCAAAAAATAATTTGGGCGGGTTCCAGTGCCACAGATATGTATGTATGTATGTATGTATGTATGTATGTATATGTACGTTCATAAATTCATACATCTAACATGTTCCAGTGCCACAGATATATATGTATGTATGTATGTATGTTCATAAATTCATACATCTAACATGCTCAATGTTCATTCATCATTGGTCCTGGAAGGAAACAACATTTTTTAATATTTAAGTATCTTAAATTGTTTTAGGTGTATTATGGTAGAGAGGAGCTTGTGTCACGCAGCCCAATATCACTAGCTTTGTGAGATTAGTTTGGCAAAATAAAAGTATTGATGTAATTCAATTGCCTGAGATTTAAGTGTGGAAAAGTCAACAGAATAAAAAATAATGATTTTTCCATCTAACATGGTCCAAAATAATAAAATTAGACTTGGGTTTTGCAGGTAGCAACCCACAATAGGTGACTCGACAGGCAGTACCTACCAATGAGGTCAAAGGATAGTGCATCTCACAAGTTCCAGGGCTAAGGTTGAGGGGTGAAGCCCTTGACACCAAGCCCAATTTATGGTCTTTATAATCATAAAAACCTTTGTGGTGCAGCCCTTGACACCAAGCCCAATTTATGGTCTTTATAATCATAAAAAACTTCATAGTGCATGCCATTTTCATAATCATGTATGGTCTATGTATGTACAGCTGTAGAACAATGCTACAACTCTAGAACGAAGCAAAAATGGTGAAAAATGCTTAAGAGATGAATGAATGATCATCAAATGACCAAATGCATGCTTACTTGGTCGAGATTAGGGTTTAGATGCTTTTTAGATTTGATAACATATTAAAAAATGGCATATGGGGCCCGTTTATGGGCACCCACAGCCTTGGATGCCTGAAATTCCACCGGATTCCGGTCTGGCATCCGGAAAGAATCAGAATCTGTGATGTCCCCTTCTAGCTAGAGACACCATTCTAGTTGTTGGTTAGCCTATCATTGGACCCTCGTAGGCTAAAAGAGATGGATAGGGGGTAAGCTTGAGCACAAAAGAGTTTGGTTGTCCGGTGGTTCGACGTCTGCAGCTGCTCATTGCCTTTGATTTGGGTTAGAGAGATGATCTAGACTTCATTTTGTTGAGTTCGCTATTTTTAGCAAGTTTATTTGGTCACATGGGAAATGGTTACTCCAAGTCCTATTTCAGACGACATGGCCATATTCGCAATTTTGAGTGAGTTATTGCATTTTCAGTGGATCTAGCATTAATTAATGATTAATGATTTAATATTAAAATTTAAAATAACTTTATATTAAATCACTTAAGTGAAGGGTCAATTTCTCATCGAATGGGGCCAAATGAATATTTTAATTGGGGAGAATTATTAATGGAGTTTCCTAAGTCTAAATCATTAAATTTATTTAATGATTATTTTTCCAATGAATTTAAGGAAATAAATCGCAGCTTTCCTAGGGATTGTGATTTAGGGTTTTGGAGCTTATTATGCTTGCATTGGAAAAAAGAGAAGGCATCCATTGCTATTATTATTGATCATTGAATAGTCTTGAGCTCTGAGAAGGGTTTCCAGCTTATCCCATTGGAGAACGTAGTTCTTCTGTGTGATTAAAGCTAGTGAAATATCCAGTGAATTTGGAATATCAGAGAGTTTCTTTCATTCAGAGACTCTGTTTGTGGTTCAACAATATTGGTTTTTCAGCAGTCAGAGCGAAAGAAGACAGTAGTAAAATTGCAGAAAAAGGAGGAATAAGTTGCAGCGATTGGTCATCATTCTAAGTTCCAGCCACAAAAAGAATTTGCAGCTTGCAAGCAAATTGGTGCAAATCCCAAGAAGCTGCGATTTGGCAAGAAAATAATCAAATAAAATTCATGAGGGTCGAGACCAATGGTTTGAGGGTTTGAAAGTGCATTTGCATCCAATGTTTAAGCATACTAGTTTATATCAGCATTCTGCGAATAAAAATCAGGTTCTTTACGGTTGGAAATTTGTATTTTACTAATACTTTCATTAAAAATAAGCATTCATTGTATTTGACAATTTACAGCGAATTCAATTCAAAATTGCAGCAGTCTTTCAATTTGTTTCAGAATTTCAGATTATGGTATATTTGCTTTTTGTTCTAGAACTCTTGAAAATCCCAAAAAAATTATAAACTTTCAAAACAAATATTGAGACAATACAGTTCAGTAGTTAGAGTCTGTGAAGGGTTCTTACATTGGTATCAGAGCTAAATCCTACCATCCTGAGGGTTAGGGATTTTACATGCAGCCAGAAGAAGTTGGTCCTCATAGGTATTATACACGCAGGAGAGCCCTCCTTGAAGGTGAACAGGTTTTACACAAGCAGCCGGTCACCATGGTTTACAGGAAAGATCACAGCCCACCCAGGGCAAACAGGAACAATGAAGATAAGGACACCAGAGAGTTCTTTAGAGCCATGGTTACAAGGCAGCAGCAGGTAGCTCAAGCATTAGAAGCTCTTACCACTATGGTTAAGCATATGAATCCACCGGAAAGGCCGAACCTGGATCAGGAGGATAATAGGAGTGTTCATAGTCCTCCACGTGCACAGAGGACACATTCTAGGACAACAGACAGACCTACACGCTCCACCTTTGTTAGGAACCAGTTTAGGAGTTAGTAGAGGAAGCTGGGGATGAGATGTTTGCAGACATCCTTATGGCTGCTAATGATGAATGGGAACTATTTGTACCACAGGTGCGAGAGAGGATGACTTTTGAGAGGTTTGTGAACCAAAGGAGAGAACACTACCATGCAATCAAATAGGAAAGAATACACAGGGGACAAAATAATGAGTTCAAAGGTGCTACAGGCAAGCTTTCTTTGTCCACTTTTGATGGTATTGGTAGATTGACAACGCAAGCTTGTGGATACAAGCTTGATACCTTTCTAGCATTGAGGCCTATGATAGAGATTGAGGCAATAAAATATGCCACTTTACATTTGGAGGGAGTAGCACACGATTGGTGGTACCATGGTTTGATCACGCACAATCAGGTGACTTTGTACCAGGACTTCATGGACAAACTGGTGTAGAGGTTTGACAAGAAAGATCCAGAGGTCTACTTCAAAGATTTGGCTCAATTAAAAAAAAGGAAGCTTGGATCTTTTTATTAATGAATTCCAGCGATTGTTAGTTATGGTGCCAGACATATCTGATAGGAGATTGATAGTCTTGTTCATGGAAGGGTTATCCGAACCACTGAAAGATTGGGTAAAGGCTTTTGATTTTTTCACTTTGCAAGAGGCTATAAAGAAAGCCAAAGATATGGAACATGTAGCTCCAGTCAATAAATTTCAGCACAAGGAAGCATCCTCCAGCAAGGACAATAAACCATTTTTTAATAAACCAGAGAGGATTGAATTTAAAATTGAGCTTAGGATGATGTCCTGCAGACGCATGGAGAGCTTGCTGAGACATAACTAGGTTGAGTGGGCAGCTCGTTGCACTATGATACCATCACAGGGGCAGCAAAAATCAGAGTATCACCCAGACATACAGGAGCTAAGAATCAAGCATTATAACGTGTTTAGTGATATCCCACCAGGTAGACCTCCTGATAGAGGTATTGAGCACATCATTGAGTTGGAGGAGAGGCCCAAACCCATTATGATTACACCATACATGCATCCTAAAAGATTGAAGGATGAAATAGAAAAGACCATCAAGGAGTTACTTGCCATGGGCCATATTAAAGCAAGTAAATCTCCTTTCGCTTCTTCAGTGGTATTAGTGAAGAAGAAAGATGGCACACTCAGGATGTGCATTGATTACAGGGTCTTGAATAGAAAAAAATTTAAAAACAGGTACCCCATCCCACAAATTGATGAGTTGATAAATGAGCTTCATGGTTCATGTTTCTTTTCTAAAATTGATTTGAGATCGGGATATCATCAGATCCGAGTTAGAGAGCAAGATGTAGAGAAGACAACATTCAGATGTCATTGTGGCCACTTCGAGTTTGTAGTTATGCCATTTGGGCTAACTAATGCTCCACCTACTTTACAGTCCACAATGAACAGAGTCTTCTAGCATCAGTTGAGGAAATTTGTTTTGGTTTTCTTGGATGTCATCCTTGTTTACAGTAAAACATGGGACGAGCACTTACAACTATTGGATACAGTGTTGAGCATTCTGAGCAAAGAGTCCTTGTACGCAAAGGAGTCAAAATGTGATTTGGGATTGTCAAAGTTGTTGTATTTGGGTCACATTATCAGTGCACAGGGCGTACACATGGATTCCGAAAAGATTCGTGTTATTGTTGAGTGGCCTACTCCGGTAAACCCTACACAATTGAGAGGATTTTTGGGTTTGTGTGGGTTCTACAGGAGATTTGTCAGCAGTTATTCCAGGCATGCAACACCCTGAACGGATTTGTTGAGAAGAGGGGCTTTCTTGTGGACTCCTGAGGCAAAGGAGTGTTTTGATAAGTTTAAGGAGTTGATGACTTCTTGTCCAGTATTAGCTTTGCCAGATTTCATCAAACCATTCTAGCTACACTGTGATGCATCGGGAGAGGGTGTTCGAGCGGTGCTTATGTAGAAAAAGAACCCAATTGCATATGAGAGCAGGACGCTCAAGGGATCAGAGAGGAGCTTCAACATTTATGATAAGGAAATGTTGGCTATAATGCACGCTTTGGCCGAATTCAAGCAAGATTTAGTGGGCAGCAAAATTTGCATCAAAACAGACCATAATAGCCTGAAATATTTCTTGGGGCAGCGAGACTTGAATGACAGGCACCAGAAGGGGTAAGTTACAGTCCTATGACTCTGATATTACATACTTCAAAGGGACACAAAATGTTGTTGCAGATGCCTTGTCACGTAGACCCCAGTTGAGCATGATGACAGATATAGTTGAGGATTGGAGACACTTGATCCTTGCAGAGAATGCAAAGGATACATCGGCATCAGGATTCATAGATGGAGCCGTGTAGGACAATGACTATAACCTTGTGAATGAGCTTATCATTTACAAAGGACGCATTGATTTGGTTTCGGGATCAGATGTGAGGAGGATGGTGTTGAGGATTTATCATTCTTCACCTATGGCAGGAAATCCAGGTTTTTATAAAAGCTACTGGCAGATTCGTGAGCGCTTTTCTTAGAAAGGGCTCAAAGCTGAGGTGTTGCAGTATGTTAGAGAGTGTTCTACTTGTCAGCAAAATAAAGAGGAACACTCTTACCCAGCCGATTTACTACAGCCACTTCCGATCCCTGATAGGAAATGGGAGTGTTTGTCCATGGACTTCATCACAGGACTATCGAGAGCCTAGGGTAGAGACTGTATATATGTTGTTGATCAGCTTACGAAGTTTGCCCACTTCTTTCCAATCACTCCTACATACATTGCTACGCAGCTGGCAAAGTTGTTCTTTCGTGAGGTATTCAGGTTGCATGGCTTACCTCGAAGCATAGTCAGTGACAGGGATAGCGGGTTTATGAGTCACTTCGGGCAGGGGTTATTCAGATTTTGCGGGTCAGAGCTCACTCTGAGTACAAGCAACCACCCCCAGACGGATGGACAAACTAAGATAGTCAACAAATGAGTGGAGGTATACCTCAGGAATTACATAGCAGGGCAGCAGAAGGCTTGGGTTAAGTGGATTTATCTATGTGAATATTGCTACAACTTCACTTATCACATGTCTATCCAGATGTCACCTTTCATGGAATTATATGGATATGAGGCACCAAATTTCATGGATTTGTTGTTGACTGATAATAGAGTGCCTAGTGCTGGAGATTTGTTACAGGAGAGTCAGCAGATTGTAAAGGCTCTTAAGGAAAATATCACTAAGGCACAGAATCAGCAGAAGCAGTATGCTGATCAGAAGCGGACTGAGCAGACTTTTGATATAGGGGATATCGTCTATTTGATGGTACTGCCTTACAGCCAGTCCACTCAAAAAGAATGGTGCTGAGAAACTTAAGCCACGATACTATGGACCCTTCAAGGTGATCAGGAGAGTTGGTGAGGTGGCTTATGAATTAGATTTGCCGGCAAAGAGCAGAGTCCATAATGTATTTCATGTGTCACGTCTCAAAAAGGCGTTACGACACCATATTGTTCCTTCTACAGTACTTCCACCCTTGGATGAAGAGGGAAAGTTGGTTTTAATGCCACAGGCTATCATTGAGTTTAGGGAAAGGAATTTGAGAAGGCGTACTATCAAGGAGTATTTGGTGGAATGGAAGGACATGCCGGTTGAGGATGCTACATGGGAGAGCGGGGATATTTTACAGCATCCAGAGTTGAGATTACTTGAGGACAAGCAATTTCAGGAAGGGCGGACTGTGATGTTCCCTTCTAGATAGTGACACCATTCTAGTTGTTGGTTAGCCTATCATTGGACCCTCGTAGACTAATAGAGATGGATAGGGGGCTAGCTTGAGCACAAGAGAGTTTGGTTGTCTAGTGATTCGACATCTGCAGAGCTCAGTGCCTTTGATTTGGATTAGAGAGATGATTTAGACTTCATTTTGTTGAGTTTACTATTTTTAGCAGTTGCTATTTTTAGCAAGTTTAATTGGTCACATGGGAAATGGTTACTCTGACTCCTGTTTCAGACAGCATGGCCAGATTCGCAGTTTTGAGTGACTTATTGCATTTTCAGTAGATCTAGCATTAATTAATGATTAATGATTTTACATTAAATCACTTAAGTGAAGGGTCAATTTTTCATCAAATGGGGCCAAATGAATATTTTAATTGGGGAGAATTATTAATGGAGTTTCCTAAGTCTAAATCATTACATTTATTTAATGATTATTTTCCAATGAATTTAAGGAAATAAATCGCAGCATTCCTAGGGATTGCGATTTAGGATTTTGGAGCTTATTTATGCTTGCATAGGAAAAAAGAGAAACCATCCATTGTTATTATTATTGATCATTGAATTGTCTTGAGCTCTGAGAAGGGTTTCTAGCTTCTGCCATTGGAAAACATAGTTGTCCTGTGTGTCTCCATTTGAGTTGGTGAAATATCTAGTGAATTTGAAATATCAGAGAGTTTCATTCAGAGACTTTATTTGTGCTTCAACAGTATTGGTTTTTCAACAGTTAGAGAGAAAGAAGGCAGCAGTAACACTGTAGAATAAGGAGGAATAAGTTGCAGGGATTGGTCATCATTCTAAGTTGCAACCACCAAAATCATTTGCAGCCCGCAGGCAAATTGGCACAAATCCCAAGAAGCTGCGATTTGGCAAGAAAACAATCAAATAAAATTCATGAGGGTCGAGACCAATGGTTAGAGGGTTTGAAAGCGCATTTGCATCCAATGTTTGAGCATACCAGTTTATATCAGCATTCTGCGAATAAAAATCAGGTTCTTTATGGTTGGAAATTTGCTTTTTACTAGTACTTTCATTAAAAATAAGCATTCATTATATTTGACAATTTACAGTGAATTCAATTCAAAATTGCAGCAGTCTTTTAATTTGTTTCAGAATTTCAGATTATGGTATATTTGCATTTTGTTCTAAAACTCTTGAAAATCCCAAAAAAAATTATAAACTTTCAAAACAAATATTGAGACAATACAGTTCAGCAGTTACAGCCTATGAAGGGTTCTTACAGAATCAGAATCGCACCGAAATCGGGATCTGAGGCTTTATGCAAGGATCTGGTAACTTAGTATTATAATATAACTTTTTGCTTTGCAAACAAAAAGTTTAAGTATAATAAATTCATGATCATGCATTCTAGTATGCTATCCATAAGAGGAAGCAATCTTATCTTATACAGTAGGATTCACATCATTTACATGGCAAAGATTGATCTTATTTTTATCACTAATCAACATGGCTAATCTCTTTTGAATTACCTTCATGTGGGGAATTCAGACTGATACCTACAAGGCATTTATCTTTAGATTTGTGCACCACTAAACTAGTTCATTCCTTATCTCTTCATTAAACAATTCGTAAATTTATAAACCTTGTAAAGGTGACATTTATTAAATTATTCAACTCCTAAGATTAAGGAAGGTGTTGTTGCAATTTATGTACATAATTCTCACACCGAAAGAGAGCAGTAAATTGTATTCGAAAAAGCATGGATAGGTCAAACATCAACTATAATACTTTCATGAATGACAATACTTGCAAAGGAACTACTAAATTGACTCTCCCCAACTGCGATTAATATATACCTGTGATTCACAACTCACCGCAAGTGTCGGCAGTTTTGAGCAGCAGCGGGCCGAGTATAGCTGAATAGGTTTCCACGACCTGTCGGGTCATGGGCCATGACCAGCATGGCTCGTAGAGCCAACGGGTATGAACTGGCCGGCGACAGTCACGGCTGCCCAATAAAAAACAAAATTAAAAAAAGCACTTTTTCCAAGGTTTTTTTTTACATGTGCTTTTTAATTTGCCTAAAAGGCATTCTATTTGCTTGTTATGAGAAGAAGAGAGGAAAAGTGAGAGAAGAAGAAAAACAAGAGGCCATAGGTTTGCAACTAGCAGGGAAGAAGAGCATCAAGGAGTCCACAAAATCACATTGGGGAGGCATAGGTTTGCATTGAAAGCATCAAGGAGTCTATAGAAGTTGTTCCAAGATTTCTCAAATCATTTGAAAGAGGTAAGTGTTAAATTTTGTAGATTTTGTTGGTTTTTTTGTATGTTTATGGATTTTCCAATTTTTCAATATTTTTTTTAAGTTTAACTTTCAAATCTTGAATGTTTTCTATTAAATTATAAATGACGTACTTCAATGAGAAAAGTAGAATAGTAGAAAACCCTTGATTTTTTTAAGAAAAAAATGTAAACATGTTTTACAATTTTTTTCAAAGAAAAATGTAGCGTTTTTTTCATTTTTCTAAAATACAATGCACAAATTTGTAATTTTGTCTTATTGTAGTAGTCTTCAAGTTTTGAAAACATTGATTCTTCCCAATGCCTCCAAAGTGTGAATCTTGGAAATAAACTGAAGAGTTTCATGGTCGACAAAAAAACCAAACAAAATGCATGTTTTGTAAAGAAATTTATCATGGTGGCATCAATAGGTTTAAATACCATATTGTCAGCATACCTGGCAATGATATTGACCCATGTTTAAAGGAAACTCCCGAGGCAATTTGTTTTTGTTTTGTGCAGTTAGAAAAATATGAAGAAGAAAAAGAAACTAAAAAGAGGCAATGAGAAGAAATAAATGCTATTGGCTCCCATCCATCCGCAGCCGCATCCACAACCACAACCGGATCCGCATCTGCATTTGCATCCCCATCTGCAGGCTGTGTTGGAGAGGGTTCTTCCATGCCTCCCTTTCGTCCTAGTGCTAGTACTTCTACTGTTGCTCCTAGTGGCACTATTACCCTTGGCCCTAGAGTCCAGAAATCGAAGTTGGACAGTTATTTTCTGCCACGCACTACTCCTAGTGCACAACCTAACTTGAGAGCATGGTTGGAACAAGGAGGTCCATGATGTTACACGAAAACAAACTTGCAAGTTTTGGTAATTTTGCAACATTCTATTTGTTGCAGCCAGGTAATTCTTTTTATTTTATTGCTTTAAGTTTTAAAGTTTACAGTTTGAAATTGAACTATGCTTTGTCTAATGATTAATCATAATCTATTTGTGACATGTCTCCTTATTGGCAAGGCATGATCGATGCCGTAACCATTTGTGGGGCAAGCTTTAAAGCCCTCACTAATGCTGAGTTAATTGGCCCCCTCTAGTTAGATAAGATAAGATAAGATAAATATATTAATGTCCAACAAAAGACCAACAAGGGTCTAGGGGATAGGAGGCCCAATCAGAATCCAGGAGGGACGGCCCCCAAACAGTAGAATCATAAAGAACTGTAGGTCTAACTAAGGAGTCCAATAGGGATAACTTGGACGCGGTGTGTAATATTCTTAGCGATTTCTGTGTCAACAATTTCCTGAATATTTTGTCACCTTGACTGCGGAATAAGTTTCTGGTCTAAAGTGTCAAGAGAAATTGTATAATCCCCTTCTAATTGATCAACTTAGCTCTTTTACTTAGTATGTATGCTTAAGGGTGCTGAATGTTATGGTTAATCAGATTCACATTCACTTGATAATATTTGCAAAAAAGAGACCAGCAGTGCATTCAAATATAAGGCCCGCAGGCTAAAACAAGCTTCTGGGCTTGAGATGAAGTTACAATGTTATTCCACTATCAAGTATAATCTCTAATACAACTCGTATGATATCAGTAAAACCGTAATGTATTAAGTATAGAGAGATGACAGACTATGCGAGTGCACCTGTTAACGCCCACGCTGAAGCTGCTGATTGGTCTCGAGATGGGAATGAAATGCGTGTGATGCGTCTGCTATTACGGCACTGGAGAGCTCGACTACCTGTTACTATGGCTGTCGTCCTGTATGTGTGAGTCCTGTGGGTATTGCGAGCAACCTGCAGTGTTACTAACTGTCTACAGTCCACTACCTTTGTATACCCGCTGTCACTGTTGAAAGAGGCACTGATTCCCAGCCTTAGTTCATTCGCATTTACTCCTACGGTGGATAGTTTCCCCTGAACATGGGATGTAAATGGCAATGGGTCTCCAGCCGTTGTCTAAGATGATGGCACTATATAAACTTCCACAGGGGGCATGCAACCCGTAACCTTCTATTCACAACTACTGGCTATGTACTACCGCGATACCAATAGATGTACCGCTGAGTGGAGCTGGCGCGTTACTTATTTCAACTCGATAGAGCTGGTGGCCCGTTATCATTGAACTTCTTTTCCACGCGGGATTTCTCAGATTTTAACTAAATGCACAGATACCATCGATGGGGCAGAAGCAAAGCAGTTAATCGTGGATGTGTATACTGCGGCAGTATGTCCTGCTGCTCTATCGTTAATCTCATTCAATTAATCGACCTTCTGAATATAATGAAAGCTGGGTATTGGAAAGATCACCTGTCTTCTTGACCTTTTCGAACATTTAAAAGATGGAGTCCCAGATTCTATTTAATCCTTAATATCTGTTGCAAACTGGAGAATACAGCCTCTGTATCTAGATTTCAAAATTTACCAGCTGGAACTTTCATAAAAACTTGACTTACTTGAAAATCACTGTGTAACTTCCTTCTATAACTGCATATTGATTTCACTTGTGAAATCTGGATGACTTCACTAAGATTGGAATATTGGGGCTACGTCCAATTTCCAGGAAAGATCTCAAGGGGCTACGTCCTTAAGAACATTCAGTCACATTAAAGCAACCAATTAATTCTCAATTTCATAAATTCTCATTGTACCTTTTCCAAGGAAGATTGCCTTCCTTTTATCACCTCGATGTGAGAGCCAAAGCATCCGAGTAGGCAATGTGGGATTAAAAGACACTTTCGTCCTTTAGTCACTTAAGTCACTTTATAAAATAAAGTAACTTAAAATTAAAATATTAAAGTGA
>MU228530.1:1222448-1232943 GCA_018584345.1 Thuja plicata | reverse complement strand
AAAACTGCCCTCAACATGCTCATACTGTAATGAGCCCGCCTGGCTCTTTGTCGGGACTCAAATAAAGATTTGTTTATCACCAATTTAAAATCAAAATACTTTTCTCTTAAAGACTGGGTATCCTTGTTTTGTAAATTTTATTATAAATAAGCTAAATTTCAATGATAATATTTCCAAACACAATTTCTTATACAAAACAATGAACCGAAATTGTCTAGCAATGTTTTGTTCACCCTAAGCATTCATCAATATCAAATGTGCATACGAATGGTAATCGAACTAAGTTAAATGAGATTTCCTCACGTGCTGGAATCAGATTTGAGTAATGCATGTGCCCCACCCTGAGACTTGCTGGCCGCAACTTGTAACAGCTGTATGCAGCCACTAACTCCTTGCGTTTGGATTGCTTAAGATGACGCGGCTAGAGTGCTAAGGTAATAACAGCTAGACGCGGTTGACTTGGACATGTAATAACACCACGCCAATTACCCTTCCACGCAATGAGCAGCTTTAGATTTTAAATCGCAGCCTCTATAAATAACGTCACCACTAGAATCAATACAAACTCCTCTCAGCCATGGTGATGGTTGACTCCATTCATTGGATAAACGATATCCAATTCAGTGCTAAACCTTTCAAATCAAATTTATAATTCGATGAACACAACTCTGCAATCTTTAACAAATTTCTAGAATGATTTGCACCCTCAGTGTGCATAAATAAGGCTTCAGAACTCCTAGATACAGATGAATACAGTGGAGATCACTTTCAATTTGCTTTACAATAGCAGCAAATTGCAATACATAATTCAGTATCAAACCCTTATACCTCAGCAAGGGATTTGATTTACAAATCAAAACTTCTCCTCAGAGAAAACAAACAAAATATAATATAATTAATCGATGCTCAACTCCAAGAATGAGCCCATATTTATAATCCTTCTGTAGCCATAGATTCCAAAAGATGCTTTAGTTAACCACTCTCTGAAATAACTTCTAAATAATTATAATAATGGGGCTTTATCATTAATTAATAACTTATAGGTATTAATTAATAACTATTAATTAATAAATGAGCTCGTGCAATAAATCCAACATCCGCTGCAGGTGATGAGTAACTGCCAGAGCCACCCACTGAATTGCCAATAATGGCAACTGCCAAAAATAAACTTACTAAAAATAAAGTCCCCCGCCAAAGAACTGCATATTTTGACCAATCTGAAGTTCTGATTACTGCCGATACTGCCCTGTTAGAGATAAATACTGACCAAATGACTTACTAAAAATAGTAAGTCCCGACTTACAAAAAATAGCAAGTCTGCCAACTGGGACCGTCAAAACCATGCATCAGCTCACGAGGATCACAATGATGAGCTGACCAAGCCACTGCCAATACCTGCTAAAAATGGGGTCATCATAGTAAGTAGGCAGTAGAATCTCCCTCTGATCTCATAGTAAGTAGGGCAACGAAAGATAAAGTGTGTCTCAGTCTCGATCTCGACCAGGGTGCATAACCTGAAAATCTGATCCTCTCTATCAATGTGATGATCAGTTTGGGCCCGAAGGCGGTGAGATCCAACCCTAAAGGATCCCAGCAAGATGCGAAGAGCATGGCACCAACGCTGAGATAAGTAACTAGGACGAACAATGATCCCATCCTGGATGTCAAGAAAGTGCTTGGCGTAAAAAGCCATCCTCAGGCGGAGACCCCCACACGGACTGATCCAGACTGTGGTGATATACTGCCTATAAATGTCAAGTCTGACATGTCTGTTCAACTCTTGTCTAGAAGGGAGGAGGTGAGTCGGAGCGTCAAGAGAGAACTGATAGGGGGGTAAGTGATCAATGTCAATCCCGATGGAACCAAGGAGGGATGAGGCCTGGGCATACCAACAACGGGCTTTGGAGGATTAGTCTGACTTGGCGAGCGCCACCGAAGAACAATAGGCCAGGTAGGAATACCTATGGCGACCGTCAATGGAGTCTGCAAAACAGCGGAGGCAGTGAATGAACCAAACCAAGTCAAAGATGGCCCCCAATCTGAAGGAGTGAGCCCCGAACTCGGCCAAGATGATGCTGTGAGAAGTGGACAGAGGACATCTGATGATACGCCTGAGAAAGATAGTCTGAACACGCTCAATAGAGGCACAATCAGAATCCAGGAGGGACGGCCCCCAAACAGTAGAATCATAAAGAACTGTAGGTCTAACTAAGGAGTCCAATAGGGATAACTTGGACGCGGTGTCTTGAAAATGATGACTGAAACACTGTCTCTCCAACATGGCTAGGGAACCCATTCCCTTACTAATCCAGGGTAGAATGGCAGGTCTCAGGATGAAGCGAGGGCCGGTGAACTTGACTCCAAGATAGGTATAAGAAGTAATCTCAATCTCCTGACCCTGATAGTAGAAGTGGAGATGCGAGGTCTTTAGGCAGTTGAAGACCATGACCCGTGTTTTGCTCAGATTCACCACCAACTGTCTCAAGTCACAAAACGACGCCAGGCTGTCAAGAAGTCTCTGGAGACTCTCCGGTGAGGAGGAAAGGAGAATCACATCGTCAGCAAAGAGGAGAATGGAAATAAGAACCTGGTACAGGTAGAAACCATCACATGGGAGTGAGGAATCTCTGAGAAAAGCCTTGAGCTCATCAATGTAGATGTTGAACAAGGTGGGGAAAAGGGGGCATCCCTGTTTCACCCCAATAGTGCTCAGGATCGGATCGGAGAAGCCCTTGTAAGTCCTAAAACTGCCCTCAACATGCTCATACTGTAATGAGCCCGCCTGGCTCTTTGTCGGGACTCAAATAAAGATTTGTTTATCACCAATTTAAAATCAAAATACTTTTCTCTTAAAGACTGGGTATCCTTGTCTTATAAATTTTATTATAAATAAGCTGAATTTCAATGATAATATTTCCAAACACAATTTCTTATACAAAACAATGAACCGAAATTGTCTGGCAATGTTTTGTTCACCCTAAGCATTCATCAATATCAAATGTGCATAAGAATGGTAATCGAACTAACTTAAATGAGATTTCCTCACGTGCTAGAATCAGATTTGAGGAATGCATGTGCCCCACCCTCAGACTTGCTGGCCACAGCTTGTAACAGCTGTATGCAGCCACTAACTCCTTGCGTTTGGATTGCTTAAGATGACGCGGCTAGAGTGCTAAGGTAATAACAGCTAGACGCGGTTGACTTGGACATGTAATGACACCACGCCAATTACCCTTCCACGCAATGAGCAGCTTCAGATTTTAAATCGCATCCTCTGTAAATAACGTCACCACTAGAATCAATACAAACTCCTCTAAGCCATGGTGATGGTTGACTCCATTCATTGGATAAACGATATCCAATTCAGTGCTAAACCTTTCAAATCAAATTTATAATTCGATGAACACAACTCTGCAATCTTTAACAAATTTCCAGAATGATTTCGCACCCTCAGTGTGCATAAATAAGGCTTCAGAACTCCTAGATACAGATGAATATAGTGGAGATCACTTTCAATTTGCTTTACAATAGCAGCAAATTGCAATACATAATTCAGTATCAAACCCTTATACCTCAGCAAGGGATTTGATTTACAAATCAAAACTTTTCGTCAGAGAAAACAAACAAAATATAATATAATCAATCGATGCTCAACTCCAAGAATGAGCCCATATTTATAATCCTTCTGTAGCCATAGATTCCAAAAGATGCTTTAGTTAACCACTCTCTAAAATAACTTCTAAATTATTATAATAATGGGGCTTTATTATTAATTAATAACTTATAGGTATTAATTAATAAATGAGCTCGTGCAATAAATCCAACATCCGCTGCAGGTGATGACTAACTGCCAGAGCCACCCACTGAACTGCCAAGAATGGCAACTGCCAAAAATAAACTTACTAAAAATAAAGTCCCCGGCCAAAGAACTCGTGCAATAAATCCAACATCCGCTGCAGGTGATGACTAACTGCTAGAGCCACCCACTGAACTGCCAAGAATGGCAACTGCCAAAAAAAAACTTACTAAAAATAAAGTCCCCGGCCAAAGAACTGCATATTCTGAACCAATCTGAAGTTCTGATTACTGCCGATACTGCCCTATTAGAGATAAATACTGACCAAATGACTTACTAAAAATATTAAGTCCCGACTTACAAAAAATAGCAAGTCTGCCAACTGGGACCATCAAAACCACGCATCAGCTCACGAGGATCATAATGATGAGCTGACCAAGCCACTGCCAATACCTGCTAAAAATGGGGTCATCATAGTTTGCCCTCCCCAAGATTGCTTGTCCCCAAGCAATCCCTAAGCAAACTGTATATCACAATCCACCTGGGTCCCAAGGGTGAACCTATGTAGAATCACTATCGCACAGAACTAGCCCCTATAGCACCAACACCCAAATAACTGACATCAAGGACAACATCATCCGAAGACTAATTGTAGGTGCCAATGGAAGAAACAACTCAGCGGAACTCAGCCCAACTGAAACACCAACTCTGCCAATACCTGAGTCCCTTCCACCGAAACCAACCTCTGATAAACTGTCTCGGGAGTATCGATACTGCAAGTGGTCCAACTTGCAACTGCCAATTCCAACTGCGAAGGATGGTACTAACCCATCCCACAATGGATGGTATGAAACTGGAGCCCACCCATATCGATGTAAAACCAAATCTTTTGCCTGTGGGTCAATGAAACCGAATGAGCACACCTCACGGTAATACCGATAGAAAGCCCCAGTCCCCGTCAATGGCTCATCATTACCAAGCTGGAAATCAAGAGATGGCTCCAATCTCTGACTCCGCGTAACTGCAGGCTGGGTAGGATCCTGTGCAACCCTCTCAGCAAACCCAGCCATAAAATACCTGTTGGGAAGCATTGTAGTAAAGGTCTCTACAATGCTCCCCACTAAGCGTCGTATAGTGCAACAACCTCGAATGAGAGTACCCTCAGATATTCGGTACGAACTCCCCTGCAAGTCTGCACTCTCAAGAAGATACTCCATGAATGTCTTGGTGCAATAAAAATTATACGTGGAAGCGTCAACCCGCTTCGCTGCAACCCACAGCTGATCCTTCGGTAAATGTGGCACTGCCAACTGCCTATTGCTACCAGCTGTATGAAATGTGGAAATAGATTCGCTTCCAGTAGAAGGAAGCAAATCACCATGAGAGCTCGTCTCCACTGATGCTCTCACCTCTATACGTGCTACGCCCAAATCTTGGATGGATGTGTCTACCACATCATCACGTCCCTCATCCCCAACCGTAGAAGCCAACTCACCACCAACCACCTCAATGTGCAACTGAACTGGGTCTGGGGCTGGTGTGGACCGAACATGCTCCAACTCTACGGTCACCTCGTCCAATCGTGACTGTGACTCCTGTAAAGCCAACTGGGTACACTGCAGTGAGTCCACGGTCACCTCAAGCTCCTGGGTAAGCTCAACCACCTCCTCCTCTTTCCCTAATAATGTCTCATAACAGGTATTGCCCCACTCTAGAAGGTAATCCCTGTCAGCAACTGTGTAATTATGCTTCAAGACCTTGACAGCCTCTCGAAGCCATGAACCTCTGCTAGGGAAAGACTAATATCACCGTGCTCATCTGACATAGGAGCACCCCAACCAGATGCAGCTAACATCTGACGAATCGCATCAAATAGCTCAACAACTGAAGAGATGTCTCTGTCACTCACCTTCAGCTGACTAGACACATGATGCCTCTATAAGCCTTGCCTCCTATGCAAGCTCTTCGTCCCGCTAACTGCACTATGACAGTAAACTGACCCAAAACTGCTCACCCCATGTGTGCTATTGTCCTCGCACACGTCTGCAACTGCGATACAACTCGTCGGTACCACAACCAACACCTCTGAAGAAGAAACAAAAACCCTAGTAGTATCGCCAATAACAGAGAGTCCATGTGAATCCTGATCCCAGGACCCATCCAAGAGCACCTCAGAGTCATCGCCCAATATTTGATAAGGAATGTAATCCCCCATGCCGTCTATATCATCATCATCTGAAGTGTTCATACTCAGTGCATCTACATCCCATAACAGATGCTCAACTACTATCTCCTGACTCTGTACATCTGAATCGATGTCAGGATGTGAATCAATAACTCCCGAAAATGAGCCGACATCTACCAACTTAGCTGTAACACACTGATCATCAATACCACAACAAGGTAGCTCCATGCTCTCGCCTATCCCACCTGAGAGGGGTGTTGTCTCTCGCTCCGGAGCTACACTACGGCAGCTGACATATAAGTCTCCGATAACAATTCTCTCGAGAGAATCTGAACCATCAGAGGCAACTACTATATCAACTATCTCTGCACCCACAGCGGCAACTACTCGGAAAGCCTCAACCTGTTGAAGCTCAGTACTGCAGTCTACCACTGGTACGGACACGTCCACTTGTCTATGTGTAGAGTGTCTATCATTAGATACATGAGTAGGTGTCGTACTATATATTGGTGGGTCAACATCTCGGACACCTGTCGGGGAAGACTCAAGCCTGTTAAAATATTGTTCATTCGAGTTTAATAAACGATATAACAATTATTATATATATATATATAATGGGATATAGAATATATATTAAATTAAATATATAATATATATTAAACTGATATATCAAAACAAATCATGATATATATATACATATATATATATATGTATATATATATATCATGATTTGTTTTGATATATAATGGGATATAGAATATATATTAAATTAAATATATAATATATATTAAACTGATATATCAAAACAAATCATGATATATATATATATACATATATATATATATATATCACCTAACTACAAATATTGAATCAACTATTTAAAACGGTTAAACGTGTTACCGTATTTCATTGACGGAAGTTGCGATATCTATCGTGACTGGCATATGTGACAGTCACGATAATATCGTGACAGTTCATATATGACAGTCACGATAGTATCGTGACTGTCCCATTCCATTATACTGTGCGGTCTTTATACTAAGCAATTCGTAAACCATTTGTTAGCACTGTGTTTAAGTACAAACAGTCATGACTTATCAATTACGATAAGTTATGACTGTTCACACTTGGTATCCTTCGATTCAATATATATAGTTATAATATTTTGTAGAATCAATCAATAACAACGGCAATTGTATTCTACAGCATCTTAGTTCTTACAGTATCTTCAGATCCACATTTCTTAACAAAGCCTCCTACCATGTGATCTCGATGCCAGCCTACAGAAAGCATAAACCATGTACCTCGCTGCCCTATCTACTGTCTCTGGATACGACAAATTTGCCGCCATCCTCTGCTAATGAAGCCTGAGTCTCTCCATTAGTGTATCTATTTTGTCATTATTTCCCGCAATGTTGCGCCGGCTCTCGGGGCTAAGCCGCCTATATCTATCCATAGCTAAAATGCAAGAGTGCTGATCACTCTAACTATAACAGAATATTTTCCTATCCCATAGGATGGCAAGAAGATGGCTCTGATACCACTGTAATGAGCCCGCCTGGCTCTTTGTCGTGACTCAAATAAAGATTTGTTTATCACCAATTTAAAATCAAATTACTTTTCTCTTAAAAACTGGGTATCCTTGTTTTGTAAATTTTATTATAAATAAGCTGATTTTCAATGATAATATTTCCAAACACAATTTCTTATACAAAACAATGAACCGAAATTGTCTGGCAATGTTTTGTTCACCCTAAGCATTCATCAATATCAAATGTGCATAAGAATGGTAATCGAACTACCTTGGATGAGATTACCTCACGTGCTGGAATCAGATTTGAGGAATGCCCCACCCTCAGGCTTGCTGGCCGCGGCTTGTAACAGCTGTATGCAGCCACTAACTCCTTGCGTTTGGATTGCTTAAGATGACGCGGCTAGAGTGCTAAGGTAATCACGGCTAGACGCGGTTTGTTAATTTTTGGATCAGATTTATATGGCTTTTAATTTTTCTTAGATAATCTCAATATATGTAATATATTTAATCATAATATATAAATATATATTTATTATCGATATAATAACAGATATATATAAATATATTTAATATTCAATATCATGCTGTATAGATGAGACTTGCATTCAAATAATGTTGTTTATGCTTGTCTTTGATCAATCAACATTTGAATATAAATATAGAAGACATGATAGTATAGAGGCATGTCTCCTTAAGGAGACATGACCATATTATCATGTCTCTTCATAACCTTATTAGTTAACCGATAATACTGATCGGCATTTAGCAGCTCAAACAATACATAATGAAGGGCACCCGATCAACATACTGCTCGATCATAGATCGCAGCACTTCATTATTATGTATCAGCCAATACTTAATTGGTATGTATTAACAAATCTATAACAGATATCGTATCGGTATAATAACTGATGTATAGCTGATAGCATATCGGTATAGATAACTATTTTCATAACTGATGTTAATCGTTCTTGCATATCCATCGATTCTTCTATGTATCGATGAGATAGTACACTTGTTTATATGATGTTTATTCGATCCATAATATTATTATTTTATCAAATATAATATACATTGCATATGTATATTGATATGTATAATAATATCATTATTATTATATATATTAATATGCATATATATAATGTAGAATAATATAACAATATTATCAATTCAGATATTTATATAATGAATAACATGATGTCATTCGATCAAATCTATTTCAATAGTTATTTATATTAATACTATGATAATAGATTAATTTTCTCAATTATGATTGTATGTAAATATATTAATATATATAATAATAATATCTATTATTATTATCATATATATTGATATGCATAAGTAATCTATTCTCATAATATTAATATCTCATTTATTTTATCTGATCGAAGCTACAAACATCAACACTCCCTCTTAGATAGGGAAGATAAAATTTATCATCCAAGATAACATCACAAAGTTAATTGTGAAAGTCTGATAAGAGATATCAAAATATCCCCAATATGTAGATTGCCTCCATTGGCAATTCTATCCATAAGCTCTTGTGTGGATTGCCTCCATCGGCGATTCAATCCACAAACTCACGAGCATTTGGTGTGGATTGCCTCCATCGGCGATTCGATCCACAAGCTCTCGTGTGGATTGCCTCCATCAGAGATTCGATCCACAAACTCATGAGCGTTAGTGTGTGGATTGCCTCCATCGGCGATTTGATCCACAAGCTCTCGTGTGGAATGCCTCTATCGACGATTCTATCCACAAACTCACGAGCTTCAGTGTGTGGATTGCCTCAATCGGCGATTCGATCCACAAGCTCTCGTGTGGATTGCCTCTATCGATTCTATCCACAAACTCACGAGCTTCAGAGTGTGGATTGCCTCAATTGGCGATTCTATCCACAAGCTCTCATGTGGATTGCCTCTATCGGCGATTCGATCCACAAACTCATGAGCTTTGGTGTGGATTGCCTCAATCGGCGATTCTATCCACAAGCTCTTGTGTGGATTGCCTCTATCGGCGATTCGATCCACAAACTCACGAGCTTTGGTGTGGATTGCCTCAATCGGCGATTCTATCCACAAGCTATCTATCACAATTTAGAAAGTTATTGTAGGATCGTCACCTTACAATAACTTTACCGAATACAAGTGATAATCATATGGAAGTCGTCACTTCCTTATGATTTTCACAGGGCCCATATAGTTATAAAATAACATTAGTATAATAATCAATAATCATGTCAACTTTACCTCAGAAGTGTTCAGTGAACTCCCTCTCAACCATAAGGTATCTACTCTTCTGGATTTCATGATTCCTTTATAGTCTTCTTGAATGCAGTTGATCAAATATGGAGAGTTTGGCGTAAGCACTTACAAAGTTTTCCCATTCTACTCATCAATTTCCATTAGGTTTACAAGGATTTTCCATTGTTGTCTTAAGCTCATTCTTCCTTAATACCAACATCATTCGAAGTTTCCATGATTCAAAAAATCGGAGGCACCTTCAAGTCTGTCTTCGAATCTTAATCCATTTGTCATTCTGTCAATACAAAATTTCAAAAAATCTGATCTAGATCTTCCTTCAATCTAATTGGATCTTCCTTCAAGCAGTTAGGCTTTAACGAAGGAACTTGGCTCTGATACCATGTTAATTTTTGGATCAGATTTATATGGCTTTTAATTTTTCTTAGATAACCTCAATATATGTAATATATTTAATCATAATATATAAATATATATTTATTATCGATATAATAACAGATATATTTAAAATATATTTAATATTCAATATCAGGTTGTATAGATGAGACTTGCATTCAAATAATGTTGTTTATGCTTGTCTTTGATCAAACAACATTTGAATATAAATATAGAAGACATGATAGTATAGAGGCATGTCTCCTTAAGGAGACATGACTCTATATTATCATGTCTCTTCATAACCTTATTAGTTAACCGATAATACTGATCGGCATTTA
>MU228530.1:1204729-1219857 GCA_018584345.1 Thuja plicata | reverse complement strand
TTAGAGACGTCCTTAGGCAAGAGGAGACGACGGAGGTGGAGGATAAAGAGATCGCAGTCACCCTAATCAAAGGAGAAGCGAAAATGGGTAGAAGAACGATCAAGGACAGTCGGAGTACGGGGAAGGTGGGACTGGCGAGGGGGGGTAGAAGCGAAGCGCAAGGCTCAGAAGAGCATGGTCGACAAGCAGGAGACGAGTGATGGTGAAGCTGCAAATGGAAGAGACGAAACAAGCGCCAGTGATAACATAGTCAACCACACTGGCGCCCTCGCAGTGTGGCCAACAAGTGAAGAGCTCTAAACTAGAAAAGCAATGGAGGTCGTTCAGAATAACCAGATCAGAAGACTCACACAACTGGAGGAGGTGGCGACCATAGATATATAGAGGTCCATCGCAATCCTCAGAAACATGTTGCAGCCCTAAACTAACAAGATCAAGTTCAGTAATGCAGGTCCAATCCGTGCCTCGGTCATGTAATGATATTAAAGTTGAGCTAAAGGACCATAGATAGTCTTGGAGCCAAAAGGGTTGCACCATCATGATAGATGGTTGGACGGATAGGAGGAATAGGACACTCCTAAATTTTCTTGTTTCCTGCGGAGGTGATTGATCATTCTACTTCCCTAAATGCATTCAATAATTTAATTTTCATTTTCATTTGTTTATTGATCCATGATAATTGATAATTATTTTGTTTTATTTTCAGGATCCACCATGTTCATGAAGTCTATTGATGTTTCCTCCACGTGAAGAATGCCACATACTTACGTGAGGTTATTGGGGAAGTTATACATGAGGTGGGGGAAGGAAATGTGGTGCAAGTGGTGAAAGATAATGCAGCAAGTTATCTTGTTGTAGGTAAACTTTTAACATTTTAAATTTTGATGGAGAGGCATCTATGAATTTATTTAAAATTTCCTTAACACTTCAAAATTTCCAATTAATTTAAAATTGCTGCAGGTAAACTTTTGATGGAGAGGCACCCGAAAAAAATTTGGTCTCCATGTGCAGCCCATTGCCTTGACCTCATGTTAGAGGATATTGGAAAGCTTGAATGGGTCAAAACATGTGTTGATAAGGCCAAAAACATTTGCAAGTTTATCTACAATCATGCATTGATCCTTAGCATGATGAGGCAATACACGGGGCAAAACGAGTTGGCTCGTCCTTGTATCATGAGATTTGCCTCAAATTTCCTCACACTAAATCATTGTTGAAATCAAAGGCAGCTTTGAGACGCATGTTTGTCGGTGAGGAGTGGACTACCTCATCTTATGCTATGACCACTACAGGGATGTATGTGGCAGATTGTATTTTTGATGAGCCAGGTTTTTGGAACCCTTGTACAGAGATCATGCAGGTAAATATATTTTTGTTTTGTTTGCAACTTTGCAATTTTTCTTGTTTTAAATTTTTAATCCACACTTGTGACTAAACTAGTTTTTTAACATTATATGCAAGTCACTGAGCCCCTTGTAGTTCTCCTACGAGTTGTTGATGGGAAGAAGCCCTTGATGGGCTACATCTATGAGGTTATGGATAGGGCCACGGAGGCCATTAGATCCAAGTATGCAGGAGTTGAGGATAAGTATGGCCTCATTTGGGAGATCATTGATAGGCGATGCCAAAACCAGCTTCACAGGCCCATCCATGCAGCAACTTATTTCCTCAATCGTTCATTTCGTTTCCTTGATAACTTCAAGGCGGATGAGGAGGTTCTTAGTGGCCTATATACAATGATGCAAAAGATGTCTAGTGATGGCACATCTACAGTGCAAGAGATAGATGCATATAATAATGAACAAGAGGTGATTTTCGCAAGCAAGATGTGCAAAGACGCTAGGACAACATTGCAGCCAGGTAGAAATATATGTTAAACTTAAGATTCTTAAGTTTATGGCTTATGCATTTTGATTTTATAATCTTTCCTTAAAGTTGGAAATGAGATGATTTTTTTTCTTTTCCTTATTTCAAATAGATGGTGGCAAATGTTTGGGCCTACAACCCCCAACCTTCAAAAACTTACCATCTGTTTTTTGAGTTAGCTAAGCAATGCTTCTGGATGTGAGCGCAATTGGTCCATGTTTGAGCACATCCAATCGAAGAGGCGTAATAGATTTGTCTGTAGAGAGGTTGAATGATCTTGTCTTCATTCATTACAACCTCTGTTCTAGGACCAGACATATTTTGGACACTGAATCCTCTCCAATGACTCCAGCAGAGATCGATCCAGAGTTTGAGTGGCTCACTGAGTCTACCAATCATGTCTTCACTGAGGAGGACCATGAGTGGGTTGACCAGGAAGACAGAGAGGCTGAGGTTGTGGCTATGGCAGAGGAGGATAGAGCACGATCAGCTGCCTATGCAGCTGATGTTGATTAGAGTGGCACCTCACAACCAGAGACTATGGTTTGTCAGTCATCTAGGACCTACCTTAGACGCATTTGTAGGAGGCAGACAGACTGCTCTGAGGATGAGCCTGAGCCATAGACTTGTTTTTGTTTACACATGTTTCGGAACATTTGATGTCATGGATTTCATGGATTTTATATACATTTGACAATATTTATAATTCTGCATATCTATGTTTTCTATTTCCTTCAGCTAAAATTTATGTTTGTACTTATGTGATGGATGTATGTTTATGTATGTGATCAAATTAGCTTCTATTTGATGATGTTATAGTGTCTTTAAGCTTTATTCAATAATGGGTAAACGAAACAAATTTTAAATCGTAAAATATCTCTTTTTTTTCATTTTTCCAAGTCATAGCCGAGTCGTAAAGTCATCTGCAAGTCATGGATCGAGTCGACCTTGTCGAGTCATAGACGAGTCCTGTGAGTCCGAGTCATAGCCGAGTCGTTGTAAAGTCATCTGTGAGTCATGGGTCGAGTCGACCTTGTCGAGTCATAGGCGAGTCCCGCGAGTCCAAGTCATGGAACTTTGATATATACACAAATTCAGACTTTGTACCGCTTAGGCTTTAGTTGATACTGACAACTACCAAAAGCTCTAATCAATTGAACATGCATTCCATGGTATTAGCATGACCCCAAATAGAAGGTTGATTGTAAAACAAAAAGTGAATCTCAAGGGAATCACCACCTCTCGTAGATAAAAAATAATACAGATGGTTCTGTAAAAGCCAAATTTGGAGCAGCAGAAGCCCTTGCAATCTGAAAATGTCTATAGTTATAGCTTTACAACTAGGATGTCGGTTCGGGTTCGGGTGCGAGTTTGAGGTCAAATGACCGATTCGCCTGTACGGCAAAATTTTGAAAAGGGGTTTGGGTTCGGGTTCGTTTTTACAACAAAAAGTATATATATATATATATATATATATATATATATATGCAGCCTAGAAGCACGAGTTAAGATTAGAATATCACATAGTATCATAAAAACATGTAAACAACAAAAACACTTGTAATCATAGCATCATGAATCATGATCATACCATCATATACTTCGAGTTCAAGTTCAACATCAACAATTCAAATTCAAAACGTTAAAATTAAATCATAACATCAGTTCAAGTATCATTGTTTGAAGACTTGAAGTCCAAATAATGGATTAATTATTTATTGATATTCTATTCTTTTTCATCTTCTTCTTCTTCTTCATCTTCTTCATTGGCATTAGTTGAGTCACAAATAGAGCTAAGGCCAATGGGGTCAGCTGCACCAATAATAGTATTGGCGTCAAAATCTTCACATTCATCAAGTGCAAGCCGAGAAGTGGAAGCATCCAAGTCCGCAAGCTCTGCACTTATATCCCACCTCTTCGTCTCCCCTTCATTGTATTATTTACTCTTGTGTGAGACGAGACGCAAGTTGTAATGCACAAATACCAAATTCTCCACTCTTTTTGATTGCACCCTATTGCACTTCACTGAGTGGATGAATGAATATGCGCTCCAATTTCTTTCTGCTGCAGATGAGCTAGCAACCTATGAAGACAAGACAATTGAATTAACAATTAAAATAAATTTAAAACTTTATCTTATAAAATAAAAAATACTTGCTAGTCATGAAGATAAAGTAAACTTCAAACTAAATAACAAAAAAAAACTTACTTGTGATATAACTTTAATTGCAAGGGGCTACAACATTTGGAATCTTTGGCCATGGAGGTACCACCAACTATGAGCATCCTTCCTAAACCGATGACGAAGAGCGTCATTACTTAGACCTCTTGCATTCACAAACTCTATGAACTCATCTGTAATCATATCTCGTATATTATCATCAGGAAAGAGTCTTTGAAATGCCGCCTTGTACCCATCAGACACTTCTACATCTCTATAGGGTGGTATCCTTCCTGGTTGATCAGTATAGTGGGTGCTATAATATTTGGGCGTCAATGCATAGGCAAGAAAATGTAGAGTGATCATTTTGTTCCATCATTCTACAACAATTGCTTGCAATTGTTTGAAGGTCTCTTTAGGATCTTGCTCTTTTTCATTTACAATTTGCTTGATCTTCTCAAGCATTGGGTCTATGCCATCATAGATCTCTCCAAGGCAAGGCCTATCCATGTCAGTGTACCTAAGCATGCTCATAACGGGCTCGATGAACTTAATGAGATATTCCACATGTTCCCACCATGAGTCATCCAATATACTTTGCTTTATTTTAGTTGCCCTCTCACTGTTGCTTTGCCTCCATATATCCCAATTATTGTTGATTACCATATTGCAAAATGCCTCTTTCACTTGCACAAGTCATCTCAAAACGATTAAATTTGATGTGAAACAAGTCTTAGCAACCTGAAACATAAATAAGTAGAACCCAAAAAATACAACTATTAGATACATCATACATCATACATACTTTAAAGTTTAAAACAAAATGAAAATACACATTACACAATCAACATATTAAAATTTATATTACTAACTTGAGTTCAAGTTCACTTACCTTGAGTAGCTCGAAAACGGTAGAACATTTTGAATATTCCCTGAGTCATGTGGTGGTTTGTGACGAACATCTGGATGTCCTCAGCCTTTTCGTACACCTCTTTAATCCACCCAATTTTGTTCCCAATCTTTTTTAGCATAAGATTGAGTGAATGGATTGCACAAGGTGTCCAAAAGATGTTTTGATATCGCTCTTCAACCAACAAACCAGCAGCTCTACAATTCTTTGTGTTGGACAACGTCTCTAGGACCCACTTGTTCAATGGCAGAGATGAGAATATTAGCAATAAATGGCCCATCTTTTACTTGCCCCTCACAATCCACGCATTTAAAAAACATTGTCCCTTTAGCATCTTTCCACCCATCTAAAAAAAATGATACCCCTGTCTCAATCCATGAATCCCTTATGGGCTTCAATTGATCATCAATCCCTTTGACCTCTTGATCCAACAAGGTGGTCCGTACTCTCTCATAATCGGGGCCCTTATATCCTCTTGGAGCTTCATTGGCACTTTTCAACATCTTCTTCCAATATGGAGAGCGAACGACACTAAAAGACAGCCCATTTGCATACAAGCATCTTGCCACATCAATGTCGGCAATTTCTCGACTCTGATTTTGAAATGCAGTTTCTAGTAATCCCTTTCTTTTGTGTGTAAGGGGTGCTTCACTTTCAGTATCAAGGCCAGCTGTGGTAGTAAAAAAGGGGTGATCTTCAATAACAACATCTCTAGAGGGAGGTTGCATTCCCTTTGTTTTTTTTTTACTTTACTACCAGTGGTTGTAATTTGTCTACTACGTTCTTCTTTCTCTTCTCCTGCATCATGCTCTGCAATATATTGCAATATTGTTGCATTTGGTATAGTTGCACCTTTTTTCCCAAGGCATTTCTTGACTCCACTTCCAGGGAATCCACACAAATGGTCTACCACACAATAATATGAATTGTTCCCTTCTACATCACAACCCCGACATTTTCAACAGAAACACCACCTCCTGGAAGAGCTCTTACAATATCAACATACTTCCACAAACGAGAATCCGAAGGGGTTCTACTCTTTGTTCAATATTGCCTACTGAGGAAGAGGTAGATGCCATTGTAGTTCCTTTTCCTATGGCAAGAAATTTGTATACATATTCAATATAAAAACAAGAGAATGAAAAATCCTGGAAAATAATGGACAATGAAAGAGAAATGAAAATAAAATAAAATGCTTAAACAAAAACTTGAAGTTGAAGCAAATGGAAGAAGAACTTACCTCTTCCACTCATTGTAAGCTTGCAAAGGTGTAGAAATGAGGCACAAACACTTGAAGAAGGTCCACAAATCAATCTTCCAACTCCTCCTTGCACAACCAAACTCTTGCTCAACCACCTATTTCCTCTTGCTCAAGACAAAATAACCTATTTGCACACCACAAATGAGAATGAGAAGTCAACATAAGCCTTTCAAATCCACTTTTTTGGATTGTGGACGTCAAAACTTTATAAAATATGCAAAAAAACTCACTTTAATTCCGTCCATGGGCGAAAATTCTATGGACTTCGCACCAAGTTCGTAATTTTGCGCGAAGTTTGCCCGGGTTTGAACTTGGCAAAGGCTGGTTCGAACTTGGTCCTGTGGACCGGACCAACAAGCAGACCGGACCCGGACCACAACCAGTTCGAACTTGGCCTGGCTCAGGGGGGTCCAGGGACGAACTGGACTTCCCAGCTTTACAACACAAGTTCCAAAAGATCATGAGCACAAGGTTGATTAACAAACCAAAAAAATCTCTTGGTAATCACCTCCTCTCTCATAGGTAAAATTTAATACAGATGGTTCTGTAAATCCAAATATTGGAGCAGTAGAAGCTTGCAGTCTGCAAATGAATATAGTTATAGCTCTAAAAGTTCCAAAAGATCATAATGGAAACGAACTCAAGTGTTGGTCTCTGCATTTACCTCAAAAACCAGCATTAGCAATTGAAAGCTTAACCAGATTCTTAGTGGTGCCCACAACAAGCTCAAAAGATTCCAAAGCCATCAAATCTGGCATGTCTAGAGAATTGAAGGGTGAGCTGAAACTCTTGCTAAACAAGCCTTGATTTTACTGCTTCTCAGAAATGGATAGGTAAAGATATATATCTTTACCATGCTAGGCTTAGAAGCAGCCTCACAACAATTGTTAATGATGAGCAAACACATTACTAACAGCATTCATGTTCCCTACAGAAGCCACTACCCTAGTCTAAGGAAATTTGAAACATATTTCAGTTATATTAAACATTACAAGAGTGACAGACATTCTAAATGTCTAGTTGTCCCTGGTAAGTGGGATCTCCCAATCATGGTAGCAGGCATTCGTGCTACTCACACCAACATTTTAACAATGGCAGACCTTCCACTTTAGCATGGGAAGAGATTTGATAATGGTATTTCCACATTGATAATGGTATTTCCACACAGGCGACATGTAACATGCACTTTAATCATTTCCTAATAGGACAAGAGAAATTAATTCACTACTTTTAGAACCTACTTTCCAGTCATTTGGATGTTGTTGTGACCTTCATTCTAATCTAGTTTTATTCGGCCCTTTCCTCATCTCTGTGAATTCTCTCACGGAAGAGTGAATTCAGAAACATATGAACAGCCAGGTCCTACAAGTGCTTAAGGGTGGCATTGATCTAGATCACTCAACCAGACATGAAATCAAACTGTTGGTTGAGGAATTGACTAATTAAAGGCCATCTCACTTAAACCATGTTAAAGTAGAAACCTCCTTCAGAGGCCTCGAGAAGCTTTAACTAGTAAGGTCTCCATAGTCTCTCTGCAATCTTAGACTTGGAATAAACCCTTTCATCGAAGATCACGTTCAGGTTTGAAAGCCTTGGCTGGTTGCTGATACTAGCAAGACGCCTCTATTAACATCAAAAACCAAGATAGTGACAAGGAGTTCACAGCAGACCCAAAAAATTGAAATTTGGATATAGCTTAGTCCTAGTTTAATGTAAAGATAGTTGAGTTTTTAGCTCAGTTCGGAAATTCTACACATCAGTGTGAGTGAACCAGTAGTTTGAGTAATTTCTACTTTGTTACTCACTTTATAGATTGAAATGAAAGTTTTGTATTTAAGTTTAATAAAAAGTAGATAATCATTAGGGATTTAGACTTATCTTCCAAGTCATTGCCGGTGTTAGAGAAGATTTCTATTTTAGAAGATTAGATATTTTTAGCTAAATAGTATAAAGATGGACGCAAGATATAAGTTGAATAACTCAATAAATGTAATGATTCTGTGCAGTTGTAGTTGACAATTGTGGAGGTTTCCATGAAATATTTAAAAGGAAAGAAAAGCATATTTCAAGATGTAAATTGTTGTCTACTTGTGTTCATTTCCACAGTTTGAATATCAATATTATATCAAATTGATTATGTTTATTTAAGCATTAGAAAATTATTACCATGATTGCAATTTTAATATGGTATCAACGCCCAAGGTTTAAAAACCAAAAGAGTAGCTTTGCTTGGACAATTGTAATGATCTCAACTGGCTATTATCAAAATGGACTGCAAAAAATTTCGACTGCTGGGAGTGGATCTTGTTCTAGTTTTACTAAAGAGTGGGTTTATCTATCTCTGGTTCAGGTTCTCAATAGATGGTAACAAATGCATGAACATATAATAACTAAATTTCTAATGCTAGTGCAATCCCAAAGGAGTATAACCGAGATAGTATTCAAGAATTTTCGCAATACATTGATATTTAAAGTCAACAATTAAAAGTCTTCGACCAGTTCTAGTACATTACATTCATAATACTTTAGAATGAATACAAATCAACAACCATGCACCTGGTCACCACGATGCCTGGAGTGGATTGCCACGATAAGAGAATGGTGTTCAAGGTTTGAATGAAGGCTGTTAACCAGTTCTGGGCGCTCGCAGTCACCATTGTAACACGTCCTCCTTCTACGGTTATGTGCTGTTGTATGAACTATATACAGGCTGCACCTTACACCACAAACTCGCGCTGAGCTCCAATGCACTGCAGAATGGTATAACGTCCTTGCTACAAAGCGGAGACCATAGGAATGTTGATACGGTTGATAGTGTGTGTCGCGGATACTTGCTGGTCCCGTGAATGATCTTATGTTCTCTGCCCACGATACTTATGGTTAATGATTTCAAAGTGCTAAGCCTCTGTCAAACTACGCTTGGACCCCAAAGCCAACCCGACTTGGCGTTACGTTTGTGCGCGCTGAACCCACGTGTGGATGTCCCAGCTCCTTTGCTTCCAACCCTAACTGCACTGCTGTGTATGTCACCATTCCAATATGCCCGTGACTGCATAAACTCTCTCCACGTTTTCACTACCTTGTCGTGATTTACGTTTCTTCACCCGATGGTCTAAAGAAGTGTAACGTCCAACAGCATATACTTATCGGTTGTTAATCACCAGATATATAATCGGCGCCAATTATCAGATTGAAACTTTACTCTCCTAGTCACCAGCCACGACTAGTAAATATCAGTATGTAAATCGATGGTTCGTGAGAGTGATTTCCAGACTGTTCAACTGTCTTGTGATATAACAAAGGTTTAGAATGATATGCTATGAAGTTCACTATTGTATTCAAAATATGAAATAGGATCTACCTCCTTGCTTGCTGCATTAGAACCAGAATGCTGATGCAGGAATATTTGATTCATCTAACTATACTTTGAACTCCAATATGAAATCTGTATGATTCCATCCTTGTTGAAATGTTGGGGCTACATCCAACCTTTCAAACTTTCCTCAAGGGTTTCCGTCCTCAAGAAAGATATAACCAGTCACAAATGAAACCAGAATTTTAATTTTTTTGTTTATAATATTTCATGGTGCCTTTCCCAAGAATAACCTTTTTCTTTTATAACCTCGAAGTGAGGGAAAACACACAAACTTAAGCAATGTGGGATAAAGTTCTCACTTAAGTTACCTTTTTATAATAAAGTAACTTAAAGTCATAAAGTGGCTTTATAATATCACTTTATAAAACAAAGTGACTTAACTTTAGAAAAGGAGCCCAAATAATAAATATTCGTCCACTGAAGCCTATGATTGGCTGGCATCCTCTGAAAGAAACCCTTAGCCTATCCGGGGGGAGATGTATTAATCAGGCGCCATAGTGCCCTATTGCGGAGAAGGGGACATGACAACAATTGTGCATGAGGTTTTTCATGAGGAAAATCACACACTTAAGGAGAAAATTTGCAGATTTCTTTGTTGAAAATCATAGATATTTTCATGATGAATCAAAGGCCTGGTTTAAGAGAAGAAAATCATAGGCAGAATTTTAAAAAAAAATCAAAGAATGTTTATTATGAAAAATCGGAATTTGAGTTTCTAAAATCACAATCAAGATGGGAGGAGGAAATTGCGACTAGATTTCATGAAGAAATATCGGGTGAGGGTACAACCCAACAACCAAGGGTTTGCTGTGACACCTTAGGCTTGCAAAGGATTTAACCAGGTTTGCAGGTGGTTAAGCAACACGCCTAGGGCTGATTAAACCTGTAACCTAGGGTTTATCAACCTATTACGGAAAAAAAATTATCAGGCAAAACTACAAGTGTTTGTAAAGAGCACACAAATTACTGAAAGGGGTTATGGGGGTGGGTTGAATCGGTAAATTCAATTTTCCAATTTTTAACTTAATAAACACAAAAGCATCAAGTGCATTATATTAGTAACATAAGATGCCAGAATCATGCAACATAGGTAGAACACACAATTTTACGTAGAAACCCTTCGGGAGGAAAGCATGCCACATCACTTATATTAAAATTTTCTTACAAATTTGTAAGCACCAATTGTAGGAGACACCAATCCCCTCAATTTGTAGGCACCAACCTACTGGACACACCAACCCCCAAAGCTAAGCATCAATTTACCGAGAGGCATCAATCCCTCTTTTAGGAAGCACCAACTTCCAAATTCTTCAATGGATGATATTGTCATCACAAAGATCTGATTATGAATACATTTTCTCTAACATCTTTGCTTGTGGATGATTCAACAGTTATTCACAATTGTTCTACTTCACAACTTGTTTTGTAGATGATGTCCTTCATAAAACCTTTTGATAGTGATGCAAACCCTTCCTTCAAAATTTCTCTCTCAAATGATGGATTACTTACCTATACAATTCTGGCTTTAGGTCTGCTCTAAATTAACTTACAAATCTGTTTGTAACATATTCCTTTCTTTCACAAATCTTCTCTTATATCTCCTTTAAAATCTGCACATAAAACTCTTTGAATCTCTGTGCACTTCTCTCACTAATCAGCCATAAATCCTTTATTATAGTACATTCAATGCACTCGTAAACTGTCCTTCAATCTGCCCTGAAAAACTCAGAAATCTGCACTCAAATCTGCACATGTTTCTTCACAAACTTTATCTATATTACCTTCATAAATCTTCTCTAAATTTCTTCAATATAACTCTGTAACACTCTTAATGTTTTCTGCTTTTACATCTCTAAATCGAATTCACTTCCATTAAAAAAAAAATGCTTTCTACTCTCCATCTTATCACGATTTCTATTCATGAAAGGAGGTAACTATTTTAAGAGACATATTTTATCAGAAAGAGAGGTGACTCTTCCAAAGAGGTCGGCCTCATTCAAAACTATTAAGCTTTATTTTTTTGTTTTTATTTCTCTCTTAGTCAACCTTCTTGAATACTTGATCACTGCCACTTATCAAGCTGCAGTCGGCCCTTATAATATCATTTAATTAAAATCTTATTTTTATTTTCCCAAGTCGGCCAGCTTAATAATCAAAATCAAACCCTCTTCTCTAAAATTGCCTTATAAAAATTGATCCAAATATGCTGATATGAATTGCTCTAGGCATGCAATAATGCTTGCTCCAAAATTACCTTCATCTCTGCTTTCATCAATGCCATAACGGCTTTGACATCAATGACAACAATTTCATACAATCTTGTCTATTCATCAATGATAACAATAACGAATATCTTCTTGACATCAATGACAACCTTTCCAGCAATCTCCCCCTTTGTCATTGGTCGCAACATGAACATAAAACTCTCTTTTTGCACTGCTTCGCCTTTTTGTATATCTATGAGAAACATCCATTCATATTTTTTGCAGTCAAAATTCATATTCAATGCAATAAGAATATAATTCTCCCTCTATCGGAGATTCTCTAATGCTCTCCCTTACTCTAAATATTCTTCTTTCTCTATTTTTTGATCCTTTGTTTTTCAAATGGCTTGGGTGGATTTGCTTCTTCTTTCTCTTCCTCAAGATTTATGATTGCCATAATTGAATGATTGTCCTTTATTTTTTTTGCTCTTTGCTATCCTTTTGCATGAGAACTTCATCTTGCCATCAAAGGCATATTTCTCCCTTTTCCAATAACTCTCCCCCTATGGCATCAAAGGGATTCTGATTACTCTCATAAAGATATGCATCAGCTGAACTATCTTTAAATTGTCTTCTCCAAGGAGCTTGAAAGATATTGCAATGATTATCTCTCCCTGAATTCATACTTGTCCTTATAGACTTTTTTAGCAAAAGCATGGATTTCACTTCCTTCTTATTATCTTGCTATTGTTCTCTTCCCCAAACTTTTGTACACATCCCATTTTTTTTGTTCATGGTAGTATTCTTCTTCAAGTTCTGTTTAGGTGGTTTGTTGCATTTATTACATACACCACTATAATCCACTGAAGGAACAAATGAGATAATTCATTAAAGGGGCATATTTATTGTAGTCCTTCTTGAAAATCCATAAGTTCTACTATTCTTGATCCAACCATAATAATATCTCATATGTGTTATACAGTCCCTTGCTCTATGACCAAAATGATTACATGGATAACAACAACCATAAACTAAATGTTAGAGCCTAGTAGTATACATTTTCCTTGGAGGAAAGACTTCCTAAATTTGTTCTTGTCACTTTCTGGAGGAGTGCTTGCATTTCTAGCAACTTGATTTTCTTTCTTCTTGGTAGGACTTTTGATAGCGTTTGCAAAGCTCTTGGTCTTCTCCTTATTTGCCTTCATTGGTGGTTCTTTGTGATCTTTATAGCCAATGCCAATATTTACAAATGGTAACCTCTGCCATTTATGATGTCATCCAAGAGCTCAGTACTCTATCCAAAATTGAGGTTTTTGTTCAACTTGGAGGATGTCTATTCTAGTTCCTTTGTCAAGGAAATAATCTTGGAGTTTAACCTTTCACAATCTTCTTCCTTTGCTCTCAATTGGATTCTCATCTCTTCCTCAATCATTTTTCCTTCATCAATTTGAACTTTTAGATCAAGGATCACCTTTTCATATTTTTCAAGGCTTTGTACTAACTCCACATTAGATTCATTCCTCTTGAAGTTGTAGCTCTAATTTTTTAATTCTTTTCTTTAGTTTCTCGATCTCTCTATAGTCATAATGGACTTCCTCCTCAAGATCCACCTCTCCATCTTCATCATTTTCTTCTTCTAAATTCATATCCATATTCTCATCATTTTATTTTGACTCCTCTTATAAGTTCATTTCTTCTTTACTTTCACTCACCAAATGGTTTTTTGTCACCTTATGACTTGCATTCAGTGCTTGTTGATCAACACTCTACTTGGTATTTCCTTTTCTTTTTGCCATGTGTGCTTTCAAAATCTACCTGCTAGCGGTTAGGCTATCTTTGAAGGAACCTACTCTAATACCAATTGAAGAGCACAATTTATTAAGAGGGAGTTGGGCATGTTGGCACGAATCAGTAAATCCAATTTTCTACTTTTTCAATTTTCTATATTTTAACTTAATAATCAGATAAAAACATCAATTGCATTATATTAATAGCGTAAGATATAATAGTCACACAACATAGCTAGAACACATGATTTTACATGGAAACCCTTACAATAGAAAACCATGACATAATATTTCTTATATAAAACTCTACTTAAAACTTTGTAGGCACCAACTATAGATTAGGGCATTTTCTACCCTCTGGACTTCGTGACCACGAAGAGCAAATATACCTTACGCTATACCTCACTTCTACTAGCACTCTAGTGAGCAAGGGAGATAAACCAAATAATAAAACTTACAACTACATACAATAACCAAAATACTAAAATAGTTGAGCAATATAGAGAGACGAAAATATTTTGGTTATAGAAACAAGAAATTAAAATTGTATACCTTTTCTCCTGAAACTGGTGAAGTATCGGCCTTGGACTCTAGCATGTCGCAAGGATGTCTTTGCAACTCGTTGTCATTCATAGGGACAAAAGATAGAAATCCGCAAGACTTACTCCCGAATGTTCCTCTTCGCTCCACGAGCCTGTTTATCACCTACATGGACGAAGACAAGGGAAAGTGTTGGGGATATATAGGGGCTTGCTACAATCGAACCCCTGTTTTTGTGTTTCCACCTCCAAGGACAACCAGATAGATAGATTTGGAATCAAACTGATAAATAATAGCGTAATAGAATCAAATCTCACTTAGTGGAGGAAACCCCCTATTAAGTAAGATATGTAACAGAAACAAACCTTGCTTAATAGAGGAAAACCTCTATCATATGAGATCAAATGATATTGATTGTAATATCCCCTCATTCTCTAGTTCTCTTGTACTGGAGCTAGTTTTGGTTTTCTAGATTGGTGTCAGCGCGATCAAAGGGATATTTTGGTGTCACCAATTTGCTTAGACAAGTATGATGAGTGTAATGCCCTTTCTGGAGCCTTTGGACACTTTCTCCTATACTTACTATTTTTAGTAAGTTAATAACAAGCACCGACAGAGTCAGTTGCTATTTCTAGTAATAATGCAGTTGGTTTTGATGTTCATCGTGAGGTTTGCTATGGTCCAAAGCTATTAAATTAAATAACAATAAGTTATTGTTTTATAAAGTTAAATTAAATATTTAACTTTATAGTTATTTTAATTTATTTTATAAGGGACTACAGAAAGGTCAAAAATTTAAAATAAAATGTTAAGTTAAAAGTGGTATTTTATTTAAAAATGGCATGGAGGAAAGGAAGCATTCATGGAAAAATAGTAGAAAAGCACTCGTGGAAAATAGTGAAAAAATCATTAGCAAAAAAACATTCACGAAAAAATAGCGAAAAAAAATATTATTGAAAAAATGCAAAATACCGAAAAAAAAAAAAAGGCAAAAAAGGGTGCTTTTTCTAGAAAAAAAAAAGC
>MU228530.1:1173893-1189539 GCA_018584345.1 Thuja plicata | reverse complement strand
AAAGACTACCTAAGAGCTAGTTATGAAGACTTTGACATTTGGCATTGATCAATGATCAAGCATCATAGATTCATACTATGAAATACCAGGATGGAGAGCGAGTCACACACATCATCAGAGATACCAAACGAGGAGGTACAGTCACGCCCAATGCAAGGTTCTACTACTAGGACTAGACCCTCTAGTTCCTCTCTCGTATTTGTTAGTAGAGCTAGGAAGAGGAAGATGTAATTATGATGATGTATTTACTTCTAGTTTTGTAGAAACTATTTAGTACTATTTTTCTTCTAGCCATCAACATCCCGCATGAGAATGCGATTTTGTACCCACTTTGCATTTATATGTATCTAAACTCAACTAGTTTCTTTTGTGTTCTCATTAATAAATTCATTGGATGCATCCTCTCATTGAATTTTGCAAAACAATGCATTTCTAATTAAAATTAAGTTGTTTTTTAAGTTCCCGAAAAAAACTGGCCAAGTTTTTCCCGAATTTTCTTTTCAGGCCTTGGCGAGTTTTAGCCAAGTGAGATTCTTGCAACTTTGCTAATAGCTATCACATAACTCGTGATAGGAAACATCACATAACTCGTGATGAGATCTATATCACCTAACTCATGATAAGAGTTATCACCTAATCTCATGATAAGGTATATCACCTAATCTCGTGATATGAAGTATCACCTATCTCATGATCCTAAAGGATATAATATACTCAAAAACATTACATTCTCCTCATATATCCTAGTTATGGTATGTGCACTGACATTAAGTCACATAATGTCTACCATAACAAATCATGACAAATCCATGAATAATGATATCAAGTCACATGATATCAATCTACTAAACATTATAAGATCGTCACCTTATAGTGTCAAATACAAGTGTTCATTATCTAAAAGATCGTCACCTTTCAGAAATGTACACGGGGGGTGGGGCCCAAAATGTCAGTCACGCATGTGACAAAGCAATTTACATTAAACATCTTATATATTAGTACAGATACATATAACACTTACATTCAATCATACCTCTTTCTGAAGTGTTCAACTTTCACTCTGGAGAGAGGTTTGGTATGTCTGTTGTCTGATCTCCTGTACTAATATACTCCAACTAAATTACATTCCTTTCTACCATGTCTCTGATATAGTGATAAGGAATCTCGATATGCTTAGATCTATCATGAAATACTGGATTCACTGAAAGCTTAATATAACTCTAATTATCATAGTGGGTAATAGTAGGTTTCAGAGGCTCACCAAATAATCCCACAACTAGTTTTCTGGGTCATACTGCTTCTCTTGCAACCATAGAAGCTGCAATGTATTCGGCTTTTGTAGAACTCTGAGCCACTGAAGATTGTTTTCTGCTTATCCACGATATCATTAGCCGATCCTAAACTGAAGCAACATCCTAAGGTGCTTTTCCGATCGGTCACGCTTCTAGCCCAATCTGAATTTGTGAATCCATGAAGATCTAAATCAACCTTTCCATATTTGAGACCGCAATTAAGAGTACCTTGAAGGTACCTCATTATATGCTTCACAACAACAAGATGTATCTCCTTGGGCTCACACATAAACTGACTCATCATTCACTGCATAACAGATATTTGGTCTGGTGTTGACCAAGTACATCAAAGATCCAATCATCTGACTGTAGAGGGTTGGATCTGCTAACTGAGAATCTGTTGTTGCTTCCTTCAATTTATGAAGATTTGTTCCCATGGGAGATGACATAGATCTATAATTCATCATTCCAAATCTCTTGAATATATCAAGGGTGTACTTCCCTTGATTCAGAATAATGCCATCTGATTTCTGCTAGACTTCTAATCCAAGGAAGTAGTGTAATAGACCTAAGTCCTTCATGTCAAACTTTGAGGGTAGATCCTTCTTACACTGATCAATAAGGTGATCCTCTCTTGTAATCAACAGATCATCAACATATAATATCAATATTAACATATCACCTTTGATTTTCTTGAAGTAGAGATTTGGGTCTGCATCATTTTTTGAGAAACCTAATTCCATGAGGTAACTGTCAATTCTTTCATACCAGGCTCTGGGAGCCTGCTTAAGTCTATACAAGGCTTTCTTCAATTTACACACATGTGACTCTACATTGTGGATCTCCAATCCTTTAGGTTGCTCTAAGTAGCCCTCTTCTTCAATAGTCCCATTTAAGAATGTAATTTTTTTACATCCATTTGATGGACTTCCCATCCTTTGGTTGTTGCAATGGCTAGGACTGCTCTGACTGAGGTATAGCGAGCAACTAGTGCAAAAGTTTCTTCATAATCAATTCCCTCCTTCTGTGAAAAACATCTAGCTACAAATTTGCTTTGTGTTTTTCTATACTGCCATCTGCAGCATGCTTGATTTTGAATAGCCACTTGGAAGAAACAACAAATTTCTCTTTTGGCCTAGGTACTATCTCCCAAATATCATTTTTCAAGATGGATTGATACTCCTCTATCATGGCATCCTTCCATACTTGGTGTTGGAGAGCTTCTGTAACATTAGCAGGTTCTGATTTGATGAACTCACTCATCAAAGCTACATAACTAGAGAATCTCTTAGGTATTTTACTCTCTCTAAAAGTCCCTGACATAGCTGCATAAGTCTTTGCTTCTTTCATTGTCTTCGTATCCTAGAGTAGTCTCTTCTGAGGATTTTCCAATGATGTGATTTGTTCTTCATTTCTATCTTGTACTCCCTCTGAATCTCAAGGGCAGGATCCTCTTTTAGGTCTATGGGGGAAGTTTGAATTTATGACTCAATAGAATTTCTAGCTCTTTTAAAAGTTGTCTTCCTCAAAAATCACATCTCTTCTTAGTTCCATCTGTCTCTGACCAGGCACATATATTCTATAAGCTTTTGAGGTTTCACTATAGCCTACAAAAATACCTTTTCTCTCACAAGGTTCTAGCTTAGTTATTCTCTTTGGGCACATGAATGTAGACAGCACAACCAAATATCCTCAAGTGACTGATGTATGGTTTTACACCAGTGAAAGCTTCTTCAAGAGTTTTGTCATCAATATGGGAGTGAGGGCATATGTTTTGTATGTAGACAGCAGTACTAGAGGCTTCTGGCCAAAGTGATGTTTCTATGTTTTGATCAAGTAATATTGCCCTAGCAGCTTCTACAATGTTTCTATTTTTCCTTCAGCAACCCCGTTTTGATGAGGGTTTTAGGGTACAGTGAACTCTCTTAATCCAAACATTTTTACAAAATTCTTTAAAAATATCTGATATGTATTCTCCCCATTATCTGTCCTTAATGTTTTAGCTTTCCTCCCAGAAGAGTTTTCTGTAAGGGATTTGAATTCCTTTAACCTTTTAAGGATCTCCTCAGATTCTTTACATTTGAGGAAATAGATCCAGGTCTTTCTAGAGAAGTCATCAACAAAAATTACATAATATAGGAAACCCCCTAAAGAAGGTACAAACATGGGTCCACATAAATCTAAGTGGACTAATTCTAATACATCATTTGTTTTACTAGAACTACTTTGGAAAGACCCTTTTGTGTTTTTCCCTAATGCACACCCGTTGCATGCCCCTGAATGATATTGTTTGAGTTTGGGTAAGCCTCTGACTAGTTTTTCCATAGAAGATAGGGCACAAAAATGGAGGTTTCCTAATCTCCTATGCCATATTTCATTAGTCTACAATTTCATGAATTAGGGCAAGATTTGGCTCAGTACATAATTTATATAGATATCCTTGTCTATAACATATGGTTTGAGCCTTCTTAATAGTACAGTTCTTTGGCCATGCCAACACTTTACTATCCATGAAGGTAACCTTGTATCCATTGTCTTCAAGTACAAATATGGAAACCAAGTTCCTCTTGATACCTGGTACAAACAATACTCCAATGAGTTGAATAGAGATACTGGCCTTCAATTTGATAATACATGTTCCAACACCTCTGACTGGATGTGTAGAGTCATCTCCAATGGTCACTTCCTCATCAGTTTCTTCTACCATGGAGTCTAAGAGTTCCCTGAACCCAGTGATGTGTCTTGACGAGCCACTATCTATAACCCAAGTGTTGCATTTATTTGATACTTGGTTTGAAAGTGCAAAGTAGAATACATATTTCTCGGATTCATGCTCTGTCTTAGACTTTCCTACTTTGGCAAATGATGCTTGTTGCTTTATTCTATCAAGACATCTAACTGCATAGTGCCCATACTGATCGCATCTGAAACATTGGATATGTGAAACATCTTTCTTGGATGAACCCTTCCCACAGTAGCTTTTCCTCTTCTTGAAGTGCTTCTTCTTTCCTTTCTTGTGAGAATTTGCATTCAAGACATGGAGATCTTCATCTACGTTCTTCTGATTGAATCCTTTCTTTGTCTGTCTCAATTCCTCTTGAAGGTAGTCTGATCTTAGCCGGTCAAACTTAGGAAATTTAGACCTTGCACTAATGCCTTGAACAAATGTCTCCCAGGAATTTGTTAGACCATCTAAGGCAATAAGTGTCCGCTCCTTACTTTCAATCTGGTAACCAAGTGTTGATAGTTGATCCCTTAGTGCAAATATTCTCATAAAGTATGCGTTGATAGATTCTCTTTTGTTCATACTTATATGATTGATTTCTCTCTTTAGAGCCAAGGTCCTGCTGGAATTATTTATTTCGTATGTGCTTTCAAGTGACTTAAACATATGATATGCAGTCTCATGTTTTGTTAAGATTGGACGATATGATCTCTAACTCCATCAACTATGATTTTCATGGTCTTTTCATTTCCTTCAATCCATGTCTTCTCGGGATCATTCTCCGGTTCTGCTTGATTTTCTTTCACAAATGACTCAACTTTATTCTCTTTTAATATCATCATAATCTTGAACTTCCATGATGAGAAGTTATTTCCTCCTTGTAGCCTATCTTTGAATCTGATTACACTCTCCATAGAGGAATGTGATGTACTTTGATTTAAATCTGAATATCTCGAGTTCGATCATTGCTTGGATCTTCCTTAACGTGGCTCTGATACCATGTAAATGCAGATCGTACTCCTTTCAAATTTGATAGTTGATAGGTTGCAATTAATATTTCTGAATATATGTGATTTATGATTCTAATGGAGACTGTGTTTAGCAGGTCCAAACAAGGCTAAGAATGTTTGATTTCAATTGCCCAATATTGCATTATCGGGACTGCATATATACTTGTATCGAGGGCCATGTCTTGAGTGGACATGTCTCCACAAAGTGGAGGCATGTCTGCTCAAGACGTGCCTCCTCATCGATGGCACTTAAACAGTATTATGAATACCGTTTTATGAACGGTCACTTACCATTAGTTAAGTGGTCACTAACATATGTTTAATATGCCGATAAGAAAGGTATTCAACGTATATGCAATGTAAGCAATGTTGATCAATCATTACTTGATCGATAATTAAACCAATATGATATTAATTCATGCAGATCGAAAGCATTCTTTATTTGATCATGATAATTAATAGTGAGGTGGTAAACTGATATATCTCATTGTTGATTCTTTATCTAACGATGCTATAATTTCAACAGTATAGTCCATTATTATACATCGATCCTAGTCGATTGCTTCACAATTTGTGGCATTTTGGCATTTATATCAGAGTGGCATAGTAAGGTAATATAGTGTTCTTCATGCGACTAATATGGAACACTAGGATCACTTGGATTTGCAGGTTAGCAAATGAGGATGAGGAAGCCAATGTTGGCTTACTAGAGTTTACTCCTATGGTTTTCCAATCTAGTTCATTTAGACAGCAACTTCCTAAGGAGTTGATAGAGTTGGTACAATATTTGTTTGCTCTTCTTTCGAGAGGTTTCCAAGAGATCACTTGTTCGAGTATCTTGCAAGACAATGTCTTCAAAGATGGTACTACAAATCTCCTAGGTTGACTTGGAACCTTGAGATCATTCTTTGCTACATTTTTTATCAGTTTGATGATTGTGAAGTTGCTCTAACATTGCTTGAGGACAAGCAATATTTGGGAAGGGTGGACTATTATATCCCCATTTTTTTGGTTCTCTTGTATTGGAGCTGATGTTGGTTTTCTGGGTTGGTCTCAGCAGGTTACAAGGGCTATTTCGATGTCGCCAGTTTGTTCAGACGAGTATAACGAGCATAATGCCCTTTCTAGAGCCTTTTGGACACTTTCACCTATACTTACTATTTTTAGTAAGTCAATGATGAGCACCAGCAGAGTCAATTGCTACTTTTAGTAATATCACTCAAGTTGGTTTTGATGTTCATCCTAAGGTTCGATATAGTCTAGAGCTATTAAATTAAATAACAAGTTATTGTTTTATAAAGTTAAATTAAATATTTAAATTTTAACTTTATCATTATTTTATAAGGGACTATGTAAAGGCCAAATATTTAAAATAGTCTCAAGTTCAAGGTGGTCTTTTATTAAAAAGTTACACGGGAAAAATATTAAATGAAAGCATTCGCGAAAAAATAGTAGAAAAGCATTCGCGAAAAAATAGTGGAAAAGGATTCAAAAAAAAATAGCAAAAAACATTCCCGAAAAAATATGAGAAAAAAAGCAAAATACCGAAAAAAAATAGGTAACGGCAAAAAAGGGTGCTTTCTCGAAAAAAAACAACTTAAAAAGTGATGGGGAAAGAGTGATTTTATTCAGTCCCACCTGCATTGGTGAAGAGGGTCAAACTTCTTGGGAGTAATATAAAACCAATTTTGTCGAGCTCATTTCTCATGCTTGCTTGGATATTTCAAAAGTTTGTTTGCCAGAGATTATTTCTCAGAGATTTGAGAGGACAAAAACCCTCATGAGCAACATTCTTCACGTTGTTGAAAGATATAATTTGGAGAATTACTTTGTGCTTTCACACAGGAAGTACAGCTGCATTTATTGATCATTCAGAGTTTAGATTTAGAGGGGTTGCACTGCATATCAGCCAAGGAGAAGATTGACTTGAGGACACATTTCACAGAGATTGTTAGTGATGTTATTATATTGCTGGCCATCACATTTTGGAGCTTGTAAAATGCAGATTTTGTGAACAGCAAAGACTTTTGCATTTTCGCATTTTGTGGGTATGTGTTATTTAGATACAAATGATATTTAATGATCTGGGTTGTCATAATTTTTGAAGAAAAAATGAATATTGAAGTCTGCGTTTGAATCAGGGATTTTCAGCACTGTTGTTTCTGAAGTTTATTGCATATTTTTTTCAATTAAAGTGTAGCAAAGTTCTGTTCAAATTTGCACTACATTTGTGATTGAAAAACATTACAAACAAGGAAGCATATTACATCGATAATGCAATAGAAACATGTAAAAAGCCTAACTTGGCCTCATTCTTAAAGCATCAAATTTTAATCAATTTCTATGTAAATCATGTGATTGAGTCAATCACATGATTTACATAGAAATTGATTAAAATTTGATGCTTTAAGAATGAGGCCAAGTTAGGCTCTTCACAGTGGTATCAGAGCGCTTTCCTACTAGCCTGCAGGGAAATCGGGTTCATTAATTTTATTATTATTTGAGAAGTCAATTATGGAGAGATACAGGTGGCTTAGTTCTGAGAGCCAGCACAGCAGTGTGAAGAACAGTGATAAAATAAATACATTAATGGAAAGTATGGAGAGACTCAGACTTCATCAGCAGAGGATGGCGGCAAGACTGTCGAATCCAGCGACAGTAGATAGGGCAGCAAGATATATGGTATCTGCTTTCCGTAGACCAGCATCGAGATCGCAGGGTAGGAGGCTTGAGTTTTCCCTGACAGATGTCAGAGATGCAGATCCACTAGTACATATTACGTCACCTACTCATGGAGAAAACCCCTATTACACAAGATTAAATGCAAGTAGATAATAGATGCACTTAGACATTCAACAAATTTGATAATAGATACAAGAGATAAGAGAGAAGAGATAGCATTACGGAGCCTAGACCCCTCTCTAGAGATGATAGTTTGTGCACGTAGATGAGGAAACTAAACTGCTACAAGATCGTGCGTAGATTTCAACTAAATTTTGATATGAGAGCAAGAGCAAGAGTCGAGAGTTTTGTTGCTCCGAATGGGCGGGAGTAGCCATTTCAAATTTGTCCAATGAAGGGACACATGTCAAAAATGACCTGATATGGAATATACGCTTTTTGAATTCGGAATCTTCCAGGACATTTGCACACCGCACGAACATTTGACCAAATCGATTTCACTTACATCAATAGATAGTGAAATTGCAGCAATAACCATTTCACTTTCTAATCACCTAGTTCCCGAAATGGGCAAGGAGAGAACATACAACGAAAGGGACTACATATCAAATTAAATTGCAGCAACTAAAAGTAAAGCACAAGGTTCAGTGGAGTGCACATGCAATACTCAAAGAAATAAACATCCACTTATTCAATGGGAAAGCTTAGAGGGCCCTTCCACTTATTCAATGGGAAAGCTTTGAGGGCACTTTCACTTATTGATTAATTGAGTGTTACAAGGTGGAATGCGAAGGAAAAGTAAATCTTGGGCAAAATAACCATTTGAAGCATTACAAGATTAACCCATATCAATAATATAAGCACTAACTAACTATTGCTAAACAATAAAGATTAAGCAAAACAATACCAAATCTGGAACTCAAAAAACTGTAAAGATCTTCGTATCTACAAACCTAACTGGAACTTCAATTTGAAGCACAATGGTGATCTTTGTATGAAACCGCTCACCTAGCGTTGGACGTTTTTGTCCCTGAAATCAGCAACTCCAAGAGGGTTTACATCCTTAAGAAAGCTTTGGTAGAAGTTTTGTGAGATCCAACAACATAACAATATTATTCATGAGTCTTCACAAATGAGCCCACCTCCTCCTTTTATAAATTTTTGGAGGGAAACAAATGATTTTTATAAATAAGAATTTACTTTTCCCTCACAAAGAGCTTTTAGGAAAATTAATAATATTTTTCAAGTGCAAAGTCCTCCTAGCCTAAGCATCCAACATTTTTACACCTTTTCAACAAGCTATTGCACTAAGTTATCCCTTTATTATTTTTCAACATTAGACAACTAAAGTGAATAATTAATCAATGACTCAATAATTAACTCAAGTTGTGGAAAACATTGAAATGACATAGAAAACAAATTATGTCATACCAACATGACATTAAAGACTTGGGATGATGATCAGAAGCAACTGGGTGAATAACTAAAATGGTTTGCTTCTCTAGGAAGTTTGGAGAGCTCCCAAAAGGTCAGGAACTTATTCTAATAGCATCACAGAGCTCATCAAGGTCAATTTAGCTCACTGCCAACAACAACTCTTCAAGACTAAACCTATGCTCTCCAAGAACTTAGGAGATCCTCCCTTGTCCACCAACTATAACATCCACTGCCCATATATTTTGTCCGAACTTTAAGTTTTTGCAAATTTAAATTGGCAGGCATTTCACCAAACACTTTGCAGGTAAGTTTTTTTGAGTTTGTTTCCAAATTATTTAGATGATATTACAGATATTCATCATATCATCAATTTTTTAATCATTCCATATTGCCAATAACCTAATCCATACAAAGTATTACCACGTTGAAGTCAAAGGAAAATTAACTTGAACATCCCTGAATATTGTTGTTACAAAATGTGTTCACAGATTTTTTACAACAAATAATCTTTAATATTAAAACTCAAAAATTATTCAAATATTACTTGCTGACCTGCTTTAGCATTCTAATTATCATAACAGCAGAGATTATACACTCCAAATGCCCCCACATATGGTACGTCATTACTTAAAAAAGGTATGGCGAGTCTGAAATTTGTACAGCTGCCAATAAATACAACTGTCTACTTTTTATAGGCCGTTATGGCTCTTATTTCCATCTTTGGCCTGTGCTGGAGATAAAGGAAGGCTATAAAGCCTTAGAGATATCAATCTCCCAACTTCTTGAGGAGGTATGGCCTCTTGAGAAGAGGTCTATGTGGTACGGCTGGGTATTTCCCAGCTGGCGCCACTATATTTGTATTATTCTCATTTCTCATTCCCAAATGCACACACAGGCAGTGATAATAATGTATTTACCACTGGCACACAATACTAGTAATTCTGATATTTCACCATTCACACACACTGCACACTTTTCCTACAAATCTTATTAACTTTATATGTGCAAGCAAGCAAGCTTCGAAAAGATAAATCGCTTAGCCTCAAACTCTACAAAACCTGAATCAATTCTACACACCTGTGAATCCACAGAGGTTGGCTGAAAAGGGCTTTTGTCCAGTCAACCAAAAAACACCCAAAGGTTTCCTTCCTAGAGTTTGCTGATGGGTTTTGTATTTCAAAACTCTCCAAGAAAATTACAAGTCAAGAATGAAGTTCTTTTTGGCTCTCAACCCCTTTTACGTCCCATCTTTGAGAATCACTTTATTTTATTTTCTTCTATTTCATTTTCCCACTCATGAAGTGACCCACTTTATAATTTTCCATCGATAAAAAATAAAGTCACTTTATTGAAATAACCAAGATTCATACTTTAATTATGTATTATAATTACGAGAAGCTTAGGACTATTTAAAATTTAATTAATAAAATATCCCTAAAAATACTCAACCTACAAAAATAAAATAGGCTAACAGTCTCCAGTAAATGACTCATTCAGAAAATGAGGGCATTTTAATTATCATCCGGAAGAAGTTGGAAACTAGGCTAATTGTTCACAAATTACTTTTTCTAACAATGGAGACAATACAAAGACAGATGCAAGATAGAAATTCAATAACTCGGTATAATGTAATAATTCTGTGCAGTTGTAGTTGACAGTTGTGGAAGTTTCATTGTAAGCTTTCAATGAATACAAAGCTGGTGACAAGGTGTGAATTGTTGGGTACTTTTATTCATTTCCGCAGTTTGATTTTCAAAATTTGTGTAATTAATTAATGTTTACTAAAGCATTATAAAATTTATTGCCATGCAAAATTTGTGTAATTAATTAATGTTTACTTAAGCATTATAAAATTTATTGCCATGATTAGGATTTTAATAAAGTCTATGCACTTGATGACTGTTGTAATATGCAGTTAAACACTGGGATTTGCAGTCTTCTCTGGTATTCCTGGTTTAACAATTTGCAGACACTTGTTTTCATCTCTATTAAACAGACACATCTGTTTCTCTGAACTATCAAACTTTAATCAGACTAATGGTTTTCCTTTGAGGGCTATTTACTATTTGGTAGAATCCACAGCTTCATTTTTGCTAAAATTTACAAACCTGTTAAACTAGTCAACATAGCCAAACAAAACAATATTTTATTCTCTTTTTAGTTGTTTTATTTTAATCTAGTAGCTTTTTCTCTTGCCCGAAAAATATCACTACATTGTTGGAATTTGACACGGAAATATGCACAACCTTTTAGCAGTAAGCATAGATTTTTCCTACAGCGGGATTGTGAAATCAAAAGAAGGCAATCAAATTATATGGATAAATATAAAAAATTCAGAATTTTTGTCTAGGTAAAAATATCCAAACACTTCAATACAACTTGCAGACATTTTTTAATATATTTTTACCTGCTCTAATTTACCATAAATATGTGCTATTAATATTGAGTTCACATACCACTGAAAAAAAAGGCAGAAAAGTTTAAAACACAGGTAGATACAAATATGTTATTTCCTCAGATATTAAGCATGTGAACAGAAGATCTAAATCATTATTCAAATACCAGTAAGAAAATGCAAATAAAATGCACCTTCATCATTCTTGAATTTGAAAGAAATATTGAACCAAAATGAAGAATTCAAATGAAGCAAATACAAATCAATTACAAACATCCATGATAAGAAAATACAAAACCCATTAGAATTTTGATTACAGACCTGTTTTCTCCATTCTTATTGGCTGAAAGGATTTTCAATTCTGCTGGCCTGAAAGGAAGAGAGGTGCCCTTTTGCACAGTATCTCCTTTGAAATGAGGTTTATAATCCTTGTTGTCATTATTTGGGTCCAAAAGTGAGGAATCAGAGCTCTCATCTTGTAGCACAGTAGAAGTGTCTCCTGCTGGATGTGAGAAGCCTTTGGCTTCTTCAACTACCTTTCCATATTTATCATTTTTTATTTCAGAGCTAGAGTCACTGATTGACTTGACTATTTTATCAATAATATTGCTAGGTCTGACATCTTTCTCGCTACTAGAGATCGACCAGGAATCCGAATCACCATCTGAGTGATTGTGTGGTAAAATTGCAGGAATAAAGGGAGGAAGAGGTTCCACTTTATGCAGCAGTAATGCAGAGGATGACAAAAGATTTTTTTCTGGACCCAAAGTATATTCAGGCACACCAATTTCTTCATTCTTATCTGAATCAGGCATTTCATTTTCATTTACTGCATTTTGAATTTTGGTTGAAGTATTTGAAATTATTTGAGCTGCATGTGAAGCTATTTCAGTTCTTCTAAAAGATTCTACATCAATCTTATGTACCTTATCATCTTTATCTTGCCCAGGTAAACTTGCATGCATCTCATTTGGAACATTCGATGTTAATTTAGCATCAGATAACCCTTGCACCAGATTACCATCACCGACAAGTTTCCCATCATGTGCCCTATACTTTTCTCCTCCTAAATAAGAATGTGCCCTGAAAAGATCACCAGACTCATCATCTTCATCGCTATCTCCATCATCAAATAGCCCTTTTTGAAACAGTGAGAGACTTTCCTTCAAAGAATAACTACCATGATTTGGTTTGTCAACATAATCATTCGTATTAAATGTTTGTTCAGATTTTTCTACTGCTGAAAATTGAAGTTTATCATCTGCAGAGTCGTGAATACTAGTTTGGATCATTCCATCTGGCAGGGTATGTTCAATTTGATTACAACTTGTACCCATGTTTGAAGATGGCACATCATCATCTTTCTTTGATTCTGAAAGAGTGCCAAATAATCTATCTGGTACAGAAGGTTGTGACCAGACATTAACAGATTCAAGTGGATTAGACAAGACCAGCTCATCTTCATCATCAAAAAGACCTCCAGAAAATAATGTTTCCTGAAGATGCCTGCTGAAACTGCTTGAACCAGAGAAATCATTATGAGGTTTGTAATTTATTATACCTCCTCCTCCATCTCTACTTGTACTTTTGTCAGCTATTTTCTCATTATCATTATTACCCATGGAAGTTTGTAAATTTGCAGTTGGTACTGATGATAAATTAGCAGATTCTTGTGTAAGAGAAGAACTGCACTCTTCCTCATTAACAAACGAGATTCCTGAAATAACTGATGCATTTACTATTTTACTTATTAAACTTAATTCAGGTTCATGTGCATCATTTTTAACTTCAGTAAATGTGTGTACTTGTTCAGGCTGTGATGGAACTCTCAATTGTGCCTTCTGATTTGACTTAGCAAATTCGTCAGTCTGATGAATATCAATAGGTTGTGACATTGATGGAAAATATTTATTCTGACTAGAGGTGGCCATCTCATCTCTGCCATCTTGACCAAGCCTGTACGTAGCACCAGGAAATTTGCTCAAAATGTTTCTTTGAAAGCCAGCTGCTGGAAGTTCCTTACCAATAACAGTAGGCTTGGCAAACAAATCTCCAATAAACTGCACCAAAGAGATTTTTCTATTCAGAAGGGACAAACATGGGTACAGTTTCCAAAAAATACTTACCATGGCGACAATTATATTCAAAGTAATCTAAAACAACTAAACACAAGTATTTGGAGCATTTGACAGTGGCCATTCCTTTCTCATCTTTTAAAAATAAATTTTAAATCAAATTAGTGGATAAAAACAGAAAAATATAGTCAGCATACATCAAGAATAAAAAGGAAGATTAATCTTCCTCTCTTATAATATATATATATATATATAATCTGCTTTATGGAGAATAAGCAGTGCTCGGGGAGACGATCGTGGATATAGAAGCAATTTTCAGACATGATAAAGTTGTTTAGGCAGCACAATGTTTGGTTTCAACCAAATCTTTGGATGGGCAAGAAGCATACTATCATGATGATGAGCTTCAGACGATGTTGGGCAAGCACAGTTTGGTGTTCGCAGACATCCCACCAGGTATACCCCCAGACAGAGGTTTTGAGTACATGATCAAGTTGGAGGAGGGAGCCAAGCCAGCCATCACTACTCTCTATCGCCATCTCAAGAAGTTCAAGAAAGAGATAGAGAAGACAATCCACGAACTCCTTGACAAAGGCTGGATTAGACCTAGCTGTAATGTCCCCTACTCGGAGGCTGCCAATTTTCAATGATTAACGTACATTACTATGCATCTAAATTGAACTTATTTTAAGAAACAATGAATAACTCATAATAAACAGTAAAGAGATGGACGCCTCCACCAAATGAGGCATTCGCAGACACAGGAAACCTCAAGGGGGCGGCATGCCATATGTGACACCTTGGCAGATGTCCCTAACATCTGTCACTAGTTGACAGATGCAAAAAAACAATTAAAATTTTTTTTTTTAAATGCTAATAATGCAACCCACCAAGGCCCTTCGCCCTCATGTAAGCCCTAAAATTGTCTAAATCCTATGGCCATTATTAAGCTTGTTGTTCAATCCACCTATCAGTTTCTTTTTATGGCATTTCAATGTGGTTCTGAATCTTTGATTCTTGGTTTTAGTTTGTAACTCTGTAGTTTGTGATTTTATTCATAAATGTTACAAATATCATATCATCAAATAGATTATTAGATCAATAAATTGTCATTCCAAATTCAGTACTTAAAAATTATTTTTAAAATTCAGCTTATTTTTCTTTTTTAAGTTATTTTTTCACCATCCCCAAAATCCAGAAAAAGTTTCACCATTCCTGAAGCTTAGAGAAACACTGGATACAGTCCACATTGGATGAAACTAATCTAAAGGAAACTGCATCATAGAGATTTTCCATTGAGAATCACAAACATGGACACACTTTCCAACAAATACTTTTATGGAGAGAATCAGATTTCACATTAATTTAATATACCTGTAGACAAATCACTATCGTACCTCCTTTCTCATTATGATGCAAAAAAACAATTAAAATTTAAAAATTATAAACGCCAATAGTGTGGCCCACCAAGGCCCTCCGCCCTAATGCAACCCCTAAAATTGTCTAAATCCTATGGCCACTATTAAGCTTGTTGTTCAATCCACCTATCAGTTTCTTGTTATGGCATTTCAATGTGGTTCTGAATCTTTGATTCTTGGTTGTAGTTTGTAACTCTGTAGTTTGTGATTTTATTCATAAATGTTATGAATGTCATATCATCAGATAGATTATTAGATCAATAAATTGTCATTCCAAATTTAGTACTTTACACTTATTTTTAAAATTCAGCTTATTTTGCCTTTTTAAGTTATTTTTTCACCATCCCCAAAATCCAGAAAAAATCTCACCATTCCTGAAGCTTAGAGAAACACTGGTACAGTCCACATTGGATGAAACTAATCTAAAGGAAACTGCATCATAGAGATTTTCCATTGAGAATCACAAACATGGACACACTTTCCAACAAATACTTTTATGGACAGAATCAGATTTCACATTAATTTAATATACCTATAGACAAATCCTTAGTTACCGATGCGCTCCCCCCACCCCGGATGCGGAAACGGATGCGTCCGGAAGAGGAGATGGAG
>MU228530.1:1161011-1172893 GCA_018584345.1 Thuja plicata | reverse complement strand
TTAATTATAATTTTTAAAAACAATTAATTTTAATTGTTTATTTTAAAAAATTTAAATTTTTAACTCTTTATGCTTAGAATAAATGTTTAATATAATTTATAAAATAATTTATTTTGATCATTTTTTGGTCCTATTTACTATTTTGCTATGTTATATTATTAAAATAATAAATATAAGATATTAATAGTTAAATATATATTTATATTTTTAATAATAATTTATTTCTTTTGTCCTATTTACTAATTTGTTATGTTATATTATTAAAATAATAAATAACTAGTCATATTTCTCATCATTAAATAATACTATTTTTCCTAAAGTATACATATGAAAATTTGAAGTTACAAAATCATCAAAATTATTATTTATGATTTCCCCATAACTTCTTTCATAAGTTACAATTAATTACGAAGATAATGAACTTCTGTTCAACATACTATTCAAATATTCAATTTATATTGTTTTCTTTTGGTGCCAAAATATGTCTTCTTATTTCTACATGATTAGTGTCACACAATTTGTCCACACTACCTCAAACACATTCTCATTTCACCATATCTTACCCCTAAAAACATTACACAATAGGCAGGAACTTTGACGCTTGGTCTCTTGTTTAATTTATTGTTTTCAAATATTATTATTATTTAATCTTTATTTATTGTCAAATTCTTATGTCAAGCGGGGACATCACAACTTCTTGCATATAGGAGTAAGATTTATCTTGATCAATGACGAAGTGTCATACTTTCAAATGATTTAATTTTGTATATTTCTTGCATTTCTTTGTATATATATATACGCGCACATCCAAGCGCATCCAAAACTCCCCAAAAAAAAATTGTGCATCGGCGCACCCTATCGGCAACTTAGGACAAATCACTATGGTACCTCCTTTCTCATTATGATGCAAAAAAAACAATTAAAATTTAGGAAAGATAAATGCCAATTGTGTGGCCCACCAAGGCCCTCCACCCTAATGCAACCCCTAAAATTGTCTAAATCCTATGGCCATGATTAAGCTTGTTGCTCAATCCAGCTATCAGTTTCTTGTTTTGGCATTTCAATGTAGTTTTGATTCTTGGTTTTAGTTTGTAATTCTATATTTTGTAATTTTATTCATAAAAGTTATGAATATCATATTATCAGATAGATTATTAGATCAATAAATTGTCATTCAAAATTCAGTACGGTGTATTTATTTTTAAAATTCAGCTAATTTTCTTTGTTTAAGTTTTTTTTCACCATCCCCAAAATTCAAAAAAAATTTCTGTGAAGAGCCTAACTTGGCCTCATTCTTAAATCATCTAATTTCATCAATTTCTATGCAAAACATGTGATTATCATTTCGTCAAACAGTTGGCAGGCAAGTTTGAGTTCTACTATGATTGAGCCCAACTAGCTCTTGTCTATGAAACCACTGTAATCTCTATCCCTTTGCTAATTTTAAATTAACTTGGTTATGTGTTTCTTATCAATTGAAGTTGAAGTTCTTCGTAAAAACACAATACATATGTTGAGCTTAATATCAAATTGACAACGTGGCTTGAATTTCAGAATTCTTTCATATTTCAATTGGCTGGAAAGATTACAATACATTTATCACTGAATTCTCTATTTGCTAGCTAGGAAGAAAAAACATTAAAGGAACCTAAGCATGCGAATCCACTATACTAGAAAGTCGGTCACTGTTGACAGCAGGGGCTCGACATATGGCTGTGAAACCGCCACCAATCTGCTGATGGAAGATGTATTACCTTCCAAGGCGACACTATAACTGTCCAACTGAGCTAGCGTATGGCTGTAGGAAGCCTCCACGCAATACCACCCGCGCAATCCAATCTGCAGGCACCCGCATGGATGCTGAGATGGCCACGCTGCCTCTCTTCCTCACGCGGCCAGAACTCCTTTGCTGGCTTGTGTACGTGGTGGCAGGAAATCAATACCCGCACTGCCTGTAGACTTCTGCTCAAACGCAGTGGCCTTTCCTCCTGCCGCGGCTAGTCACCCCAGCAGTACACCTCCAAACGTGGCCTCCAAAGCATGCGTGGAGTCTTAATCAGACCCGGCCTCAATACAATCCAAGCGTTCATTCACAGAATAACCTTCAAACTTGTCATTCAGACATCCTCTCCTCCAGAATTCGAATTCTGCAATGTTTCTTCTATTCCATATGCCAAACGACCTCTTCAAGCAAGTACCAGATCAATTAATGATTCAATTTTCAGAATTGAATCCTTCCTCCAGTTACAGGCAAAACAATACGGAGGAAAAGACGATTGGTTATACAACATCAACTGAGAGAGACAATCGATCATACAACATCAATCGATTACAGGCAATTGATTATACAACAGCAATCAATTGTGGATTAGATGAAGAAGAATCTGTCTTCCATCAACTAATTTGACCCTTCAGTTAGGGCACAGAAAGTAGGAACAATTCCCAAGAACAAATTTAATAATCAATATTCAATAGATGATCTGCAACTCACAAATGAACCTGTATTTATAAGTCCTTGGTCTCCATAGTTTCCAAAAACCATCATCAGTTAACTGCTCTTTATAATATAAACTTCCAAAACATTATAATAATAATAAAGTATTATTATTATTATAATATCGCCTTAATATTAATTAATAACATATTGTTATTAATTAACACAAGCAATTATCAAATATAATTCTGATGATGATTCCTGCAACACCTGCCATACTGACTGACCAACATGCTCATCACTACCCTGCCAAAAAATGGCAACTGCCAAATATAGACTTACTATAAATAGTAAGTACCCAGTCCAAGAACTGGATAACTGAATATCGTCTGGGGAATTGACCACTGCCGATACTGCCCTGTCAGAAGTGGAAACTGACCACTAACTTACTAAAAATAGTAAGTCCAGACTTACTAAAAATAGCAAGTCTGCCAGCTGGGACCCTCAAAACCCTGCATCAGCTCACGAGGGTCGTGATGATGAGCTGACCAAGTCATTGTCACAACCTGCTAAAAATAGGGTCATCACATTTTCACCATTCCTGAACCTTAGAGAAACATTGGATGCAGTCCACATTGGATGAAACTAATCTAAAGGGAGCTGCATCATAGAGATTTTCCATTGAGAATCACAAACATGGACACACTTTCCATCATATACTTTTATGGACAGAATCAGATTTCACATTAATTTAATATACCTATAGACAAATCACTATGGTACCACCTTTCTCTTTATGTTCTACAATTCAATCAATAAATTTGAGTAGTCCTCGGATCAAACTTAGGAATATAGTCCACATCTAATATTTAACTGTCAATTATCTTCAGAAAGAAAGCATCTTAACATATGGATTTCATCTGTTTACCATGAACTCTCACTTCTGCAAAATATCCAGATTCAGGATTTTCTGGTAATATATTTGTGTCAGAAAGCTCTGTTGTCTATTTGAAGGAAGTGTTCTCGTAGTGTAGTTCAATTATTCTTTGGATCACTTGCAGACATTAATATAGTTTCGTTCTGAAAAAAAATTTAAATAAAAACCTCAATAATTATTAGCCATTATCATGAAACTCTCACTTTTTTATTCTACAATCTCATTGCCTTAGAAAGTTGGAGTGTTTGATCTCATGTTTTGTATTTATATTAATGACTATTCATTTGAATAAAAATAAGAAATTTTTATTCTAAACCAATATAATGACTGCTTTTCATGAAACTCGATTTCTGGCTCTTAGTCCTCTAAGAAAATTTAAAACCCTTTTTTTACCCTACTTATGAATACCAAAGCCAATATTCATAGATGACATATTGTTCTTTACCATTTTTAGGTGAGTGAGGTACAATGTAAAATTCCCAAGTTTCTAAAAACTATTCTCAGGAAAATATTGCAAATATTCTAGGAATAAAGTATGCGCTCTGATTATTTTGAGACAATCCAGACATTTATTGACAACTGATTGAATACAAGTTTATGTTCACACAAGGGTATATTCCAGACTCTACATCAAGAATATAAATCCACTAGGATATAATTCCGAAGTTTGACGTGTGCACCTGTATATAAATAAATATGTAGCAGACCAGTCCGTCTCTGTGTCTGATTCCTTATGCATTGTGGACGCCTACTGCTTTAATTCTGGATTCAATCTTCCCGCTGTCCTTTCCCTGATTCGCCACATGTCCCATCTTCGGTGGATAGGACAGACCAAATTAACAGCTTGTATCTTCTTTGTCAAGCTAGTCACGAAACATGTTCGGCGTTTGCTAAGGAGGCTCGCGGTATAAGACAAAATGCTTGTTTCCTGTTGGAAGATGATATAGATGGTTGTGCGTCACCGCTTTCAGCCCATACACGTCCAAATCTGTTTGTCTCCACATAAGAATGACGTGGCAACTATCCCGAGTTCTGACTACAACTTCTTGTCGCTAGACACCTTCGTGAATAATACTTCCAACTAAGTCGATGCGCAGGTGCCCTGCACAAGACGACAACCTCCTAGCTAAGGAAACACGTTCTGACAGGAAGGAATAATGTTTCCGTCTTATTACCGCTGCAGGTCGGACCGCTACCCAAAAGATCGCCTTCCTTCCCACCACTAAATCCACTAGGCCAGAATTCTCTAACGAAAGGAGTCAATATACTACGCCACCAGACAAATAACTTCAAATTCCATTCATATCTCCATTCTCTCGACCATCCCATTATAAGGGAAAGTATTCCCGTAATGTAACTTCTTCAAAATAATAACTAATACTTAAATATTAATTATTAATTATTTAATATTAGTATATAATTACCAATATTTAAATAATTAATATTATTGATGTAATATCATAAATCCGGGACATTACATACAGACTATGGAAAAGTACATTAATGGAGTTTACTATTCAATGCAAAGCTAAACCAATCATTGAAAACATTTTTGTCTGCTCTACAAAGTACATTCAGTGACTCACTGCATGTTTAATCATTATATGGGCTATTACGCAATTAATACATCAAAGATATTTTAAGCTGGCAATCTTTGATAAGTGCCATGGAGCCTTGTCCACATGTCTGGATTCCTTGAGAACCACACAGGGGGCTTGCCAATTCAGTATAATTGAAAAATGACACTGAAAGTAGGCTTCAAAAGTGTCCTATAGTAGGTTTAATATTAGATCAAGAGGTTGGCATAACACAGTGGATTTGTACAATGGTTTTTGTACATGTAGAAAATATTGACAAGAAAATTACAAACAGATGAGGATATGAACTGTCATCAAAAAGATTAATAAAGCATACAAGTCAACCCTTTTCAGATCAATGTTACCCCACAACTTTCACTGCATCCCTGTACCCGCTACTATTTCCGGTCCATGGTGGCAACCAAGGGCATCCCCTGCCAGTTAAAAATACAGAAGTCCCATGTGCGCCCTACATCCAGGGGACATCTAATTTTTATTTAAATATTTTAAAACCATTCAAACTTTCAAAAAGGGAACATAGGAAAAGTTGACTAGCCCAGATGAGGTGCAACTGTAGTGTTGTGAAGTTTTCACACCATCACCCCATTGCAAATGGGGACCCCCTCTTTTCGCTTTGCACATTTGTAGTTTGTTTGTTTTCAATGTAGTATAGTAATGCTTTTGAGTCTTGAAGGTCATTAAGGTAGGAAGTTGAGCCTAGTTACTAGTCATGAAGGGGATGTTTTAAATGGTGAGTCATGGTGCATACTTAAGCAAATTTTGGATCCCTAATTGAGGTAAGAACTTGGGCAAGCATGTGAATGGGATCAAAGTATTAACGAGACTCTAACAAAGTAAGGTACGCCTTGAATTCCAAGAGATACCAGATTTCCGCCTCCTCTTTGCAACAATTTCCATCTAACCTCTGATTTCTACTCAGCAACTTCAAGAATTCCAAGAGCCTCTTAATTTCTGATTTTCATGAGCAAATTTTAAAGGCACTCCTGAATTCCGCCCAAGAGATTTGCTCAAAGTACAAGTCCCATGAAATCCCACCCAAGAGATTTGCTCAAATTCCAATCCATATGAAAACTCCGCCCTACTTTTGATCAAAATTCCAAACAACGCTTGATTTCCGCGCAGGATTTGAAGTGAAATTTCAAACAAGGCATTGATTTCCACAAAATTCCAAGAGGGCTGTAAATCCCGCCCAGCCTAAAAAACTCAAACAAATTGGCTATGGAAGAAAGTTGATCCCAAATTCAATCAGAAAGCTCAATCTAGTCAACCTTGGTGAAAGAAAACCAATCAGATTTAAATTCAGATTCAAACCATGCAGGTCGGCCTAATAAAAGTGTCATGTCTTTGGCTTTAAATGCCTATATTTGAAAGTTGTCAACTCTCACTTCAATATCTTAAATAACACCAATTCAACCCAAAGTAAACGGTAGGGCAGACCTCTAACAAAGTGCAAAGATCAGAGAAGGAAGACAAAAAATCACGATCACCAAGTGGCATTCCATTAAACAAATCTAGCTAGAGGTGAGAGGTTTCAAGATAAAGATGAATTCCAATCAAGTATGAAAGAGAATCGAGTTTGCAAGAAAGAAATCATGAATTCAAGGAGGTTGCTGAGTGTTATTTCAGGAGGAAATTCAATATTTCAGAATCGGCAAATTTAAGACCTGAGCCTTAAATGATATTGAAAAATCAATTTGTTTTGGAATACATGATAGAAATGGATTGGAATGAAATTCTACAGATAGAAATTTCAAATCATTCATTAGAATTTCAAATAATTTGTCTTAAGAACTTGAAGTTCAAATTTAATAGGCATTTAAATTGGAAAGCGTAAGTACGTAAGGTTTCATTTTGCAAGTTGGACATTGTAAAAGATATAATCTTGACAAAGTGATGTTGTTTTGCAAGGTGAAATAGAGGTGGGCGTGGAAGGTGAGGCTTGAGCTTGAAGTTCAAGTGAGGGTGGCTTTCAACATCAAGGGCAACATCAGAGCATCAACAAGGCAAGATAAAAGTCAAGATGTAAAAAAAGTTCGAGGACAAAAATGAAAAAGGATGATGAACAAACGATGCAAGTGACAACATTGTGATCAAACCAACGAATGCAAAAGATTACCACAATCTTAAATTTCCTTCGGAAATCCAAGATCAATTTAGAAAGATCCAACTACATTAAGGACCCTATCATTTCTACAAGATCAAGGTAAGGTACGAGTTCAAGTAATTCGATATGACGAATTTCGAAGGATGGAGAAAATTCACAAGATGAAGCGATTTGGGAATATGAGTCATCACAATTGATTGAAGGCTTGATAATGTTGAGTATCAAGAGATATCTCTTCATTACAATGAATTGATGAAGTTTACAAAATAAACATGCTGAGGTGGTGCCCACTCATCTTCTACTAATCAAAATATTCCAATCTCATGTGTCCAAAATCATTCAATCAAGTCATTCCAAGTGTAGGATTGTACTTAATGTCTTCACCTAGCGAATTTTCTCATTGATCCATCAAAGCAATGTAATTTTATTATTGGCCTATGCATTGGTGCCCATTGCAATTGGATGGCATTTAATGCTTGTAAGTGGTAGTTAGGGAAAACCCTAATTAGGGTTGTGTTGGCATAATCTTGGCCATTGATCTTTAATCAATCCTAGCTGTTCATTGTACTTGGAACAACTATAAAAGGCAAGGTCTTCTCATTTATAATTCATTAGTTAGAGTAGAGTAAGAGGATACTCAAAGAAATTGTTGCTATAATGTTGTCAAAGAAATTGCAGATTCATTGTTGTTATCATGGTGGACTACTTGTGTTATTTTGGAGTATTGCATGGTTTCTACATTTCCTCACTTAGATATTGTTGGTGGTGAATTATGGTGAAACTTATGTAAATCTCTTTTTGTACTTGTCGATTGCAAGTAAAAGTGCAAGGTTGGTCTGAACTAACTGCAAACACTCAACTTTAATTGGAAATGTTCATTTGGATTGTACCATCATTGGGTATTTGAATGAGTGTTGACAAAATGAAAATCATTCACACATCCTTGGAAGATTGCACCCTCCTTTGCATAGTTGATTTGGAGAAGCAAGGACTCGTTTAGTTTCATCCAGTGTAACACAGGTTGTAGAATGGTTATTAATCCACAATGTACAGAACAACACAACATATATTCAGTAATACCAACAAGACATTTACCAATAATACAATTATTACCAATACCAATGAAATGCTCAGAACACCATACCAGAATACCAAGATGGCAAGGAAATGTTTATTCTATATTTATTACCAGCAAAAAACATCCCCCCACAACAATAAATCCAAGTCTTATATAATAGTCGGTTGGTTGGGGAAACCAACGGACACATCTCCTCGCTCCTAACTACCCTCCTGACAAAACATAACTAAGTCTAATTAATAATGACTTTATTACCTACTACATATATCCCCCCCAAAAAAGAAGTCGTCTTCCAGACGACTATATAATAGAAAGAAAAAAAAGAACTCCTTCGAGCACCCTCAATGCATCCATCTTTCTGGCTTCGTTGGCTTCGCCAGCTTGTTCCATCTTCACACGTAGCCTTCTCCTCTTCCCATTCCTTCTTCATCCGGTTTGTCAAGTACTTTTCTTGTTTCCTCCTCCATGTCCTCACCCTATGCAGTTTCCCTTTTCTTCGTACGGTTGTCCTTCTTGGTACAGACCTATGCACTGCCTTCCGTACTAAGAGTGGTATAGACACCTTCCGTACTAGGAGTGGTACGGGCGCCTCCCACCGTACTGGTCCCATCCTCTTCTAAACTGTCTTCTCCAATCGGGCTTGATGCAGATGTTTTTGGAAGTCTTTTTGCTCCAACCGTTTTATCCGTGGACTGGCCTTCTCCTTCTTGCGTACGGCCTCCTCCACCATGGCCTCCTCCGTCTAGCGTATGGTGTACGGCCCTGCCACTCGTACGACCTTGTGTACGGCCTCCTTTACCTTGCATACGACCTCCTCCTTCCAGCGTACGGTTTCCTCTACCTTGCGTACTGCCTCCTCCTTCTGGCGTACGGTCTACTTCCAGCGTACGACCTGCTCCTTCTAGCGTATGGCCTGCTTCTGGCGTACGACCTATTTGAGTACAACCTCCTCCTGGCGCACGGCCTGCTTGGGAACGGTCGTACAGCATACGGGCATGGCTTGGAGAGTACGGCCCCTTTTTGCAACCAATCTGTCCGTACGGCCGCCTTGTACGGCTTGGTGCGTACGGCCGCCTTGTACGACTTGGTGCATACGACCGCCTTCTCCAATCATTTCGTCTGTACGGCATATGACCTCTCTCTAGTCCGTACAGCCTCCTCCAAGCTACAATCTCGCGTACAGCCTCCTTGCATTCCGTACGCCCACTTTCTTTCACTTGTCGTCCGTACGGTGAACGAACACCTGTACTCCATATGTGGGTTGGCTGATCTCTTCCTTGCGTTGGACTCGTACGGTTTCTAAGCGGCCATCTCTCCCACTTTCCTCTGTTTGAGCACGTACGTCCTCCAGTCCGTACGGTGTGTTATGAGTTAGAATGCCCCACTTGAGTCTTTTATAAGGCTCATGTATGTTAGGGTTTGGTTTTATTATTTCCCACTTAGCATGTTTCTTTGCTTTTTCTTTTATGGTTGTGGTGCCCTACTTGCATTCCTTATACTCCTCAGGGTAGCTCTCCTCTGCTTCTTGGATTTGCAAGATATTGCACTCTAGCTGGAATACCTCATAGTCGCCCATCTACCAGTGGAATAGGCCGCTGAGAGAACTGGTCTCGTCTTCTGAGCATTCCCCTAGCCGGAGCACTCCTTCATCTGGTTCCACTCCTTTGTCCTCTCCTTCTGAGTCAGATGCCAGATCCTGGCTTACACATTGATTCCTCAGGTCGATTGTGTACTTTCTTCCGTCGACCTCTATGGATAGCCTTGGCTGCCACCAGCCAACCTCTCCCTAATAATGCATCATATCCCTTCTTTTCTAGAGTAATCACTACAAAGTCAAGAAAGTGTTGTGTACCGATCCTTACCTTCTACCCCATTATGGTTCCTATTGGTTTGATTCCGTGTTGATCTGCATCTACCAATTGGAATGTGGGCGGCCAGAGGGTAGGCTTCCCTAGTGCCTTCCAAGTCTCCTCCGGTAAGACATTCACACCGGATCCTCCGTCCACAATAGTATTCGAGAGTTTGCACCCCATTATCTCCATTTCCACTACTGTCGGTGTTCTCCCTGTCCCTATTGTGAATATAGTATCGGCCGTATCTGCTGGTTTTTCTTCTTTCTCCTCCTTTTTCAAGGTTTCCTCTTGGCTGCTTGTTCCATGTGTCATTGCTACCCGTAGCTGAGGTAATGTTTCTAATAAATCCATAATTCTTACTGGAATAGTGGTTTCCAGTACTTGTTTCATGATGCTAGGTACTGGTCGGTTATTTGGGGATTTAGCAACACTTCCTCTTCCTCCCTCTGGCATGTTATTTCTAATCTCATTCGTTGCTTCTTGAAACCTTTCTTTTTCTGTGGCTATGTCGGGGTATGTAAGTTGCCTGGACTGCATTCTTGTGATGGCAAATACTTCCTTCTCTGACTCTGCAATGTCAAGCCTGTTCACCCCCTTTTGTCTGGGGCAATTGACATCCTCATGATTTCCTACTCCACACCATTTACACAACATCCCTTCATTTTGTCCTCCTCCGCTCTGACAGTCTCGCGCAAAGTGTCCCCACTCATAACATCGCCTACATTGAATCATGGGCCTTCCTTTAGAATCGTACTGTATTGCTCTCCGAGGTGTGTTATTGTTGCTATTATTATTGCTCCCCCATCTATTGCTTTGGTACCCTCCAAGTGAGGCTTCTGTGTTTGTGTTCTGTGGAGGGGTAGCCAGTGGTGTGGATTGTTCTCCTTGGGTGAAGAATACTTGAGCACTTCTTGCCTTCAAATTGTAAGGGCAGTCTTTGATTGTGTGGCCTAACACCTGACAGATATCACAGAAGGCTTTGCGCGGGCATGTTCCCTTTGTATGTCCCTCCTCAATCTGTACACCAAAGTTCCCTCCTCTTTTTTCCTCCTTACTTCCCGTAACTTCCTTCATCAACCGCAACATGTCTTTTCTCAAGGCCTGGATGGTCTTGGACTCATCCCCACTCTCTTCTGAACTCTCGCTCCCGCTTCCGTGATTCTTAGCTTTGGAAGTCTTATTTTCACTTCCGATGTCCATTGCTCGGGTGCATGCCTCTCCGAAGGATGATGGTGGTACTATCTTCATTTTCCATTTCAAGGACGAGGTTAGCCCTTCAATGAACCATCTTTTTTTCAATTCCTCAGCAGGTTTGTTATCCAATTTTCCTATCAATTCCTTTAATCTCCTGGTATAACCCCTTACTGACTCGTTTTTGCCTTGTCTGGTATTGTAGATTTCCGTGACTATCTCATCATCATCCCTTAGCAGTCTGAATTCCTCCTCGAAGGCAGTACGGAGGTCCTTCCTTGTGGTTTTCTGAGCAGCCTCCAGATCTGTGTACCAATCAATAGCGATCCCTCTTAGTGTGGCAGGGAAGGCTTTCAACCATTCATCGGCGTCATTTTCTCCATTAGCCTGCCATATAGTAATACACGTTTTACAGTGTTGGGCTGGGTCATCAGACCCTTCTCCTTCCTGGCGGGGCACTTCTTCTTGCCGGGATGACACTTCCTCCTGGTGGGACACTTCCTCCTGTCGAGATGACGCTTCCTCCTGGTGGGACGCTTCCTCCTGCCGGGATGACACTTCCTCCTACCGGGATGACACTTCCTCCTCGTGGGACACTTCCTCCTCGTGGGACGCTTCCTCCTAGTGGGACACTTCCTCCTGCCGGGATGACACTTCCTCCTGGTGGGACACTTCCTCCTCGTGGGA
>MU228530.1:1088998-1127167 GCA_018584345.1 Thuja plicata | reverse complement strand
TATTATTATAGGCACTATATGATCTCTAACTCCATCCACTAGCAACTTCATTGCTTTTGTGTTATCCTTATCCCATTTAATCAGCTCATCTTTTCCACTTTGTTCAGGCTCAGATTTTTCCACTACTAATGTTAGGTCATGCTCTTTTAGTGTGAGCATCATGCGTAATTTCCATGCTACATAATTTGATGCCCCTTCAAGACGATCTTCTAATCTCAATCCAGTCACCATTCTGAATATATATATATATACGAAGTCCTCTAATGTATATATAAAGTCTTCTATAAATCTGATCTGGATCTTTTATTTATGCCTGCTCTGATACCATGTTAAATCTCGATCAGATTATTAGATTTTGATTCACTTTTATTTTGTATATATATAATCTTTAATCTGTTGTATATATATATATTAGAATATCTTTAACAAATAATATATATATAATATTGTAATGAATAATAATAAATTCAAACTGTTATAAACTTTGACTGCTTATGAGACTTATCAATTTCTGTTTCGCTGCAGTCAAGGTATAACAGTCTGTGGTCTTATATGTTAATTATTGCAGGGAAGGTCACGTCCACAATGGACGTGACTCTTCATTGAGTCATGTCCATGGTGGACGTGGCCTTTAAAACTGTTCCAAGTTAAATCGACTTGAGTCGATATCCTATTATTCGGTGTTTAACTTTAAACTTAACTTTAAGACCGTCGATTATAATGATTATTATATTTGCATTATATTATATTTTATAATATATATATATATATACTCACACACATACAATTTATAATAATCACTATATATTCACATAATTTGTTCTTTTCATTTATACCGACTGAAGCTATATAACATTAACAGACCTAAATATACATATGCACAAAATAAATGCAGTTTTCTTTAAAGTGGTGCATTCCTGAATTGGGCAAATGATGCACTCTCGAGATACAAGAAAAGATTCAAAATGTTCAATAATTTGGAACGGATACACTTAAAGCCATACATAAGAACCCTCAAAAACTGATTGTTGACCTAGTAAAATTCATGGGGAATAAGGGATTTAACATCCTCTCATTTCATGGAAAATGTATGTACAGGTTACCTAAAAACATTAGAAACCCCAAATTTAATCTACTCTACTAAAATTATATTGATTTTAAGATATTTCCAGAGTGCTCATAAAATTGAAAAATGGCAAAGTTGCATGGACACGGATATAGATATGGTATCAAATACGGATACGGCCATTTTTTTAAACCCCCAAAATGGATACGAATGGATACGACATTAATAGAAAACACATACACATATATTTAACACAATATTCTAAGTTGTTAAAGGAGATTTTCTTTACTTCAAAAGCAATATAGACACATAAATAATTATAAATTAATTTAACACTTTATAATATCCAAAAATAGTAGAGTTGCATTGGAAAATAACTCAAGAAAAAGGATTGAAATAGAAAAACATTTCATTTGTCTTTCTCATTTGGATTAGGTGTTGTTTATACCAATAAAAAATTAAAAATTTGCATGAATGAAGTTTTTTTAAATTAAATTTGGGAAGATATATGTCAAATTCAAAAAAAATCAAATCACATAATATTTGGCACAGTTGAAAAATCAATGTTTTTTGGGCACACATGGGTACAATATGCAACGTGTATCCGGGCAGTATTGGATACGTATCCAAATCTGATACGGGGATACGCGTGCCCGAGGAGGGATAGGGGAGTTTCTGGCAATTCTGAAAAATGGTATATTTGTACAGAGATTCAATTGGAGAATGGTATAAATTATATATTAAAATATATATATAAATACTATATATAATATATATATATATCAAATCAAAAATACATACAAACAATATATGAAAATATATATATATAATTAAATACTATATATATAATATAAATTATATATATTATATATTTATATTTATATATATATATATAAATATATATGTATATATATATTATTTAAATAAATGAGAAAAGAACTAAAAGAATCATAAAAGCCTTATAAAGAAAATATGAAAATTTGAGAAATGAAAGAAGCAAAGGAAAAGGGGATAAATGAAAAAGAATAACAAACAAATCAATAAATAAAAGAAACGAAACTATACATATATATATATATATATATATATATATCAAAATATATTCAAAGATGAAAAAAGAGCAAAAAACGCAAAAAAGACAAATTTAACACCAAAATAAAAATAAAACCTAAAAGAACTACAAAGAAAGGACAAAGTGCAAAAAAGAATAAAACTAAAAATAAATAAGAAAAACAATAAATGAGAGGGAAAGAGCAACACGAAATCAGGAAGGAAAAACGACATCACCAACAACCGAAAACCACAGAGACTAACAACCAAAACGAAGCACCAAGGCCTAAGAGGTGGGAGAACCTTAAGAGTAGGAAGGACTCCTAGAGAGGAGAGGCGTTTAGGGTAGATAGTTTCAGCGATCAGGTGGGAGAACCTTAAGAGTAGGAAGGATTCCTAGAGCGGCATTTAGGGAAGATGGTTTTGGTGACCCCTAAGGATTGAAAGCAAAGGGTGCCCAAGAAGAGCTGAGGCCCCAACCCTCGTCTCGGTTAAGGTTTGAGGGGTGGTTGCTGATTTCAATGACTTCTTTGAGTTTCCTCTTGAAGTTGTCCTCCCTAAACAAAATTTGAGTGTTTTCAAGGCATATGTGATGCTTTGAAGCGAGCGAATGTTTTGCCCAGGCCTACTTAGAAACCTGCTCATGGATGATATCAGCACTATGTTCTTTGATCCTAGTGCTAAAGGAATGACCGATTACCCCAATGTAAGGTGTGCCACAAGAGCAGACCACCTTGTAAACTCTTGAGTCTAGTAGAATGTCCCTTGAGTCTTTGACCGAAAGAATACACTTTCTAGGAGTGGACCCAAGCTTGAAAGCACAACGAAGGTCTTTTCTTTCAAGAATTTTGGAAATTTTGTGAGAGATGCATTCAATATAAGGGAGGGAAGCTTGGTTGAAGGCTCTAGAAATTTGCTTGTTGTTGTAGCCATTTAATTTTGTAACTCTTATTTAAGGAAACTTTCACTCCTAGTAAATATCAAATATCTTGGTAATCATTCTGTGTAATTAAATACTTGTCCTAATATGGTATAGATTTCAGGGTTTGTAAAATCTTGAGATCAATAAGCACATGAATTTCGTGGATTGTGGTAGTGATGAATTGCACGCACATGGCGCAAAAGAATGTGCGAAAAGAACATTGCACATATCAGCCAAGGAAGAAAAATCGAACATTTTTTCCTTAATGGTTTCTGACAAATTTTAAAAAAAAAAAGATTGTGCATTATTTTGGTTCAAAACGTGTAACTTCTTCAATGCAAATTTTGCTGAACAAAAATCGTAGCATTTTTTTGTGTTAACCATAAATTGTTTGTCTGTCAAGATTTGTGACTTTAAAAGTTGAAATCGTGTTGGTAATTACAAAATAATCACCCAATTTTTGTAAGATATTGTGCCAAGCTTTCTATCAACAAATTGCACCTAGGCTTTCTGCAATTAGCATGGCCATTTTTTCCATTTTTAGCTCTCTGTTTTGCAAATTTTAAGCCTAAAAACATGGGGTTTTTTTGGCATGAAAGGTTGCTAAAAATCACACAACTAGGTCATCTTTTTTGTGTATTCTAAGTGTGAGAATACTCCGGTGATAAATTTCTAGTGAATTTTGGCGCAATTTCCCTTATTTTGTGACGCCTAGGATTTTAGGTGAGTTTTTGCTAAAATTTACAATTTTTTGGACAAAAACCTGGTTTTTAATATCTTTTTCGCACCATCTATGTTTTCCTCTATTGTTTCTAAAATTTTCAAAAATTTAGTCGTGGACTTCTATTATATTTTAATAAAAATTGTGGGTGTTGATTGTTGCTCGGGTTTTGAAATTATTTTTCTTAATAATTTTAGTTGTCTTCTTTCAAAAGAATCAAATTTCATCATATCTGTGATTTCGTGCAGGAGGGATGGCTTCATTACCCACCATCATGTTCAAAGGTAGCCAACATTTCACTAGCAAGAATTATAACATTTGGAAACAAAGGATGCTCACATTTTGAGTACAAATGCCTCGATCAAATTTCTATTGATATACTCACTCGGCCAACTATTGTGGGTAAAGACTAGGAAAAGTTTGATGAGCATAATCATGAAGACGTCATGCTAATTAAATTATCAAGAACAAATCAAATGTTTTTGGAGGTTCCATCAACCAAAACCTCTACAATGATTCGGAAGCCACTTGCAAAATCTACACAAGATGTTACATAAAGGTAGGGCCTTCTCCCTGAAAAGTATTTTGATCTCAATCATGATAGATGAGAAGATGTCTTTGCAAAATCACTTGATGAAGATCAAAAATATTCAAGGTCTGTTGCAAGGTATAGGTCGCACGACGGAAAAAGACATGGTGATTATAACGCTAAAAAGCTTACCACAATCACATGAGCAGTTCATCTGTAATGTTCCTTACCTATATTGCCTATTTAAAGCCTGTAGACATAGTTATGATTATTAGAGTTAAAAATAATTACTTACAAGTGTTGCTTGATGGGATTTTAATATCATTTAAGTATGTATTGTTCATTGCTTATAAAGGATATTATTGATGTCTAGGCTAGGTCATCGTAGGGATGGCCAAGGGGACCTCACTAAGTCCAAGAGGGGAACCTTGGTCCTTTGTCCAAGGCTTCCACCACAATGACTTCAATGGGTGCTTGCCTTCCCTAATACTGCCTTAATACTTATGCCTTTCTTTACTCATCACAAAGGAATGTCAGGAAGTCGTAGTGGGGGCCCTTGGCTCGATTGGTCCAAGCCCAAGAACAGAATACATCCCTCTTGTCTTAGCTATCAGCCTTATACCCAGTGGGGTCCTTTGGCTCGATTGTTTCTTACCTACCTGTCCTCCCTCCAACTATAATGAGGTGGTTATGTTTATACATGTTGTACATTATAATCTATATATATATATATATATATATGTATGTATGTATGTATTCATTACTAATCCTGATCATTTAACTGTAACATAATTATTTATTTGTATATTCCTGAATGTAATGTATGTGTGTGATTATCAATGTATGTTGATTTATCCATATTTTATTCTAAGATTTCATTTCTCCACACATTATATATATGTTTACCTATTAATGATTTTAATTATTCACTTCTTGATATATTATATGTCCTTACTTTGAGAGTATTCCAGTGCACCTTTACAAATCAATATACATATTTATGATTTCCTATATTTATTATCTGTATGTTCATGATTACTGAGAGTTTCTGATAATATGCAGAATTATTACAGAAAGAAATCTTATGTACATTATTATGCAGATGTTAGTTTAACTTACTTATACCAGAGTTCAATGCAGGAATATTGTTATAATAACTATGTTCGTATATTGTACCGAACATGTTATTTACGCATACCCATTCCTAAGTAAAGGAGTACCACTACTTACCTGAAGTTTTACGTTGACCGTAGAAATTCAGAACTGACGGAATATTACTGATTTCCTTCCTCTCGGCTGGTCTATCCTCTCTGATATTCGCTGTCTATTTTTCCCTTAATTGATGCTGACAGATCCCTCTTCTGCTGCATCTAGTATCTCCTTGATTTAATGCGCTATGTCTCCTCTCTGTGATCTCTATCTATTTATGGTTGGGTGTCTTCCAAAATCTTCCTCTTGTGGTTAGAATTAGCTTTCATTTTATTATCATAATAATCCTTAAAGGTTACATTATTTTTCAATTCAGGAGGCAATCTAGAGTACGCTTCTAAGATTTCATCCACCCTGTCTCTGGGTGGTTCATTTGCTTCCTCTTCTTCTTCTTGGTTTTCTTGAGGCAAGAAAGGTGGTCTTGTTGACCTTGGTGGTGATGATCTTGGTGAAAGGTGATGGTTATTTTCAGAATGATTAAAATTTGCATCTCTCCCATTGGTTGGGTTGGGTTTGGAAAAATTATTACTCATACTCTGTATAGTTTAGAGTAGAAGCCAATTTTGTTCCATTAGGGGTTGGGTTGTCTGGGTCGTTTGTTCCATGAAAGCCCTTATCTCATTACTTAGCTGTTCACTTATTTTCTTACCTTTCCTTCGATATGTTTTCATATACTATTCAACATAGGATGGCAGGAAGGTTGCTCTGATACCACTGCAATGTCCCCGAGCAGAACATCTTGGAATTTAAGGGACAACTACTTAAATTCTTTATTTATGTTATGAATTGCAATCCCGATTCTCTTATAAACTTGTGAATTGATAACCTAAAATCATTGTTATGTCAAATGACTAACATCAAGGCTATTTACTAATGCAATGGTCATTGTGATCTGCCTGTTACAATTACATTCCTTTCTCTGATGTACCCTGAACAGACTATATTGTTGCTTAGGGCGATGGGGTTGTTGTATCTGATATGAATGTTTGTTTTTATGTAATGTGTCTGACAACTCTTCTAACAATATTTTCATGGTATATTAATTGGTAACGGTTGACTCATCCAGATTTCCTTGTGGAATTCGCTCAACAACAGCCTGTGAGATTATGACCATATATAAGTGCTTTGCTTGATGATTATTGTTTGTTTATTTTCGAAGGCTTATATTAACAGACCAACTCTAATTGCTCAATCATGGTACTGGAATGGAATGTCTTGATCAATTCATCTCATGGCTTCATCCCGATAGGAATCCAACATAGACTGTGCAATTCAAAACTCTGATATGCCGACTGGCTCCTCTATTTACTGCTGCTGGTGATTGCATCTTATTGTTCCTTTTCTATCTTTATGAGCATGCAATTTACTTCCAATATTACTTAGAGAGATTATGTTTGTATGTCTGACCTGGACTTAATAATCATACAGCATATGTACTGTTCTTACAGCGATTTTGAATTGTAAGTCCTCAATTCGTGGCCAGGGAGGTAATTGTTTCCAGAGTATAATGTAAACAGGATTTTGTGTGAAAGAAGAAAGGTCCGAGAAAGTGTACGACTCCCTTCTACGTGGTGCTGATTGTATATCCCACCTTATCGGTCTAGAGCATACTCTCTTACTTATCGTTGTATATTTCTTAGACAAACTGCAAGCATCGTATTTTGTCTAGCGATGTGTCGATGATGAAATCCCTATGAAATTGCTGATCTGTGTTTCATTGATTGATGATTGCACTCACTGTTGGTTGCGATGTCTTATTGTGTGCAATGTCTTATGGCACTATTTCTTATATGCATGACATTGAACATAGATCTCCAAACCTAATAAGTCCGCCGTTCCACTGGGATGATCTCTGATCAATATGAAAATAAAGAATATGAAGTGCCCTCCAGAAATTATTCCGACACCCTCTTAATACTACAAAGGATAAAGAGATACGTCTCTTCGTGAAATGTTACCTTAATATAGATTTAATTAGTATGCTTAATTTGATTTATATATTTATATTACGTAAGAATTATATATATTTGCGAATTAATTTAAGATTTGTTACTCATATTATAATGCCAAGAATTGATATTATATTATATTAATAGCAGGTTTTATTATACTCTTATATTAGTATATTATATTATTATATATTTTTATTATACTATATTAACAATAGATTATATTATCATATTTTTGTTATTTGTTTATTTATTATTTATTTATATCTTAATGTTATATCACATGATAATAACATATATTATAATAGATTTGCTATTATTAATATTTGAGTTATGTTTATCTACATTGTAATCTTGCTACATTATTATTGTTTATTTAGTTTATTTATTTATTTTTATAATAATATTTAATATTTTAATCTTATAATTATTATTTACTATTACTAGGTTCTATTCAGGGAGGGGTCATGACATCATAGAAAGACTCAACATTACATCTACTAGTGTTGGTCTGGAGTTCGATGATTGGTGCAACAAACTCTTGTAAATGGAAAAATGGAGGAAGCAATTTGGTGGCGATAGTGAAATATGAAATGTGGAACAGTCCTTTGCAACCCAGGACAAGAGCAAAGGCAAGTGCCCTCAAAAGAAAGGTCGAGGAAATTGTTATGATACTTCAAAGTATAATGTCCCCAAATTTCAGTGAAATGGATTAATTAAATTAATTACTCTAAAGTTGTCCAAATAAATAAAATATTAAAAGGATGGCTTTATTTTAATTAATTTAATTAAAAATTACTTAAATAAAACAAATATTGCTAAAAGTCACTTTATTTAAATAGTTCTCCAGGTTATTCTAGAAGCTATTTCATGAAGTGGAAAATGGAAAATTCTAGAAGGCTCAACGTTTGTTATAAAAGGAGAAGTTCGCAATGTTTTTGACATGTTCAAATGCTTTAGATTTGATAATTTGTCTGATGCTTTGCATTAGTTGAATCCCTGAGGAAGCAAACCTCCAGTAGATTGATAGAAGGGTTGGATGAAACCCTAGCTCTTCCTAAGAGTGGATTCACGATGGAGTTCACACTTGTGCCAAATTTGTGAAGTCTTTTTCTGAAGAAAATTTTGCAGAAATAATATATTTACAGGTCAGAGATGTATTTACCTGGTTTGGGAAAGATAAAGTTTTTATATTCAGAATAATAAAATGATATGGCAAAGGGTAATATTTTGGCAGACAATAAAATTGTTATTTTTCCCATTGCCATGGCTGATTGGAGGTATTAATAGCGTCGTGAAATATAGATATTTGCCGAGCTATTGAAGAATTCGAGCGATTAATTCTTGGAAAGGTTTGTTATTATTGTCGTGTATAAGTACAGGAGAATTAAGTCAATACCTTGGCAAATATTTGTTAATATTATCTGGCCGGAACTTTATATAATGGTTGTTTCTCCATGGGAAACATAAGAGCTATATTCCTATCACATGAAATATTCCTAATGTTGGCAGAGTTAAACATATGAAGTATTTGTGTCAGAGGCTTTATTAATTAGCGCAAGTCAGAGATTATACTGTCAGGCTACCATGGTTTTAATTTGGGCGCACATATAATATACGGCAGAAGACTATAGTCACAAGGAAATATTGTATGGTGGCACAGGGGTTGATTAAATTGTTCCCGTGAACACAATCAGGCATTCAACACAGCTTATGACAAGCACGGGCATTGTATTTGGGACTGGGACTCATTCAAATGGCATGATAATTATGTGAAGTTGTGTGCTGGTACAAGAGTCTTCAATCCTATTCAAAAATTCATCGTTGCTGTCTATACTCATTGTACGCAGAAAAGTAAGGCATGTGGAACATTGGGAAGTGAACATTCAACTCATCTTTGACTTCTCCAGCACTGGGGATTGTTTCCTGAGAATCTGACTATATCTTTGGTAAGATATAAGGTAGTAATATCTGCTGCATCAGGAATAACAGTGGTCTGAAATTCCATCTCAATTGTGTTGGTCAAGTAACTGGGAAACCAATAATTACTTCAGCTGTTTGTTCATTTCCAGGAGTCGTCCTACTCACAGCTATTCAGGCTAAAATTGTAGCTTCTCATTGATGTTAGAACTTGAATATTATTCTGAATTTTATATCAGCAAGTTGTCAAAAAATTATAATGGAACGTTGCAAACTGTTTGTCAAAGTGTCTCATTACAATCTATATACTTTGAGATGCAATTGTAAATGATTTATGTCTGAAACCTTTAAATGAGAAGTTCACTAACAAACCTGCTCAGAAATTCCATTTAAAAGGCAATATGTTATGTATTTGACGAAATGTCAGCATGACGTAAATCAAACCCACAAATATGAGATTTTTGTGACAAAATTTGATTAAGAACAGAGAAGGTTCTTACACAAAGAATCTAAAGACTATCACATGTCACTATTGTGGCAAACTTGGTAATATTAAGAAATGTTTCAACAAGAGACTGAAAAGATATCCAACCCAGGGTGCCTCCACAAAAAGCTCATATCATAGAGCATTTTAAGCAGTAGCCGGCCTTCTATGCTTTCATGGTCAAATGACCAACAATTGAATCAACATCTTTTGCATAGTACATAGATTATAGAGCATCTCGACATTTTACTCACAAGAAGGATTGGTTCACAAAGTACATCTCTTGCCTAAATTCAATGATCTTCAGTGGCACTAAGAAGTATACGATTATTGGTAGACACAGTGTTCAGATAACCACTGAAGGGAAAAATCTTATTGTTCTCATTGTCTACTATATTCCAAGCATGGAGTTCAATTTGCTCTCAATGAGTCAAATTATACATCACTGTCCCAAGTTGGACTTAATTTTCAGCAGACACAAGTGCTATATTGTTGACAAGGAGTCCAAGCACACCATTATTGTTAGTATAGAAGATCATGGGTTGTATTAATTGGTCAATACTAAAGAAGTTCAAGGATATGCACTGGCAGCCAGGAGTGCATTATGGGCATCTCAATCTATCTTATTCCTCTCAGTTGGCTAAAGAGAATATGGTAGAAATCCAACAGAAAATAGGACTTGCCTTCAAATTCCATCAAATTGATGTATGGTCACTTTGAGGAAGAGGTGTAAATGACACAACCTCAGGCTTTCCAGGTAGCAGGAAAGGAGCATAAGGTATGTGTACTACAAAGCACATTTTTGGCCTGAAGTAGGCACCCAAGGCATGGTATAGAAAGATGGAAAAGTATTTGGTTCAAAAAGGATTCTAGAGAAGTCCTTCAGATCTAGATGTATACATCAAATGAATGAATGAATGTTTTTATTGACATCCAAGAGGCCAGCAGGGTCCCAGGAATTGGAACTGAAACCACTTGAAACAAATGAAACAACCAAAAGTCCCACCAATTACTTCTTCGTGTTTTCTAAACCTTTGCTAATCTTGTTTCTTCTGCTATTAACTTTGATCAAGTAGCTTGTCACTTTTGCTATCCTCTCCTTATCAAATAAGGTCGCTAAAGATCTAACTTTAAGCATATCTGTGTAATTGTACCAAATGCCTTCACACACCTTACAGTCCATGATGTAGTGTCATTTTGTCCCCACCAATCCGTACAAGCAGAAACAACACATCATGATCACCCACTCCTCTTTGGGTATGGGTATTCTTCATCATTTTGTTTCACATATCAAATGATGTGAGCCAATTCTTAGCTGAGATATCAACTTTTTAGCTTTCCACTTTATATCTACTCCTAAATAGTACATTTGCTTGTGGTTGTATATGCAATTAAAATGTTTAGCATAATGTGCTCTTTTTCATCCTAGTGGTTTCCTCTGCATGGTATCTTTGACTCTCTCTTACATACCTTTGAATTTCCATACTTGTGTTTGGCCACTCCTACATATTGATGCCCCATTTGTTCATCCATTTGATATGTTAAGTTTTCCTCCATAAATTTGGGCCAATGGTGTCCCTCTATATACTCAATTCTCTCCAAATAGCCTTATAACTGAATTATCGTTGTTGCTTTTTATTTTTGAACTTTCTTGTGATTAGGTGTTTTTGTAATCTTCCTACTTACCTCCATTTGTAGATGATAAGTTGCTGCCCCAAACCTCACAACCATACAAACCATAGGTGCAACAAGCAGCCCAAACAAGTTCTTTATTTTCCAATCTTGTAGCCCTGTTAATCTACCAAAAGTTATGATATTGGATGCGCACCCCTTGCCCCTACATCTTGGTGCGATGCCTTTGGACTAGATGTTCCCGGATGCGCTCCTGGTACACATCAACAGTCTATGGATGCATCCAGATGCACATCAAGCACATCTATCTACATCCACAGGCTGTGAATGAGCACCTGGAGTGCATCCAGGCGCACCCGGGCAGCATCCGAGTGGCTCCGCCCAAGTCAACAATTGACTTAAAATACACATTTTATTGTACTTTCTTATATTTTTTACCACAAAACCCTAAAACGGCCCTTTATGAGGCCATTCACAGTAAAAACATATCATTTTGTTTGCTATTTTTCTCTCTTCTTATTTAGTCTCCATTTTGGCATTTCGAAGGGCAAGTGATTATTTTTGAAGGGGATCGTTCATGGGGTGCTAGATAGCTTCCACAAAGGAGATCTAAGCATCTAAGGTAAGCATTTGACCCTATTCTTGAGTCTTTTAATGAATATTTTTTAGATTTTGATGAATTTCTTCAAGTTTGTGATGAAATTTTTCAAGTTTTTTTCCGAATATTTTGTTTAAGAAATAAAGAAACAAGTTTAGCTCTTTGCTATAATGTTTTTGTATCTTTATTTTGCACTTGTATGCTTGTAGTTCTTAGTTTTTTTTCTAATTTAAATTTATGTAATTTCTTAATATAGCAAGAAATCATATTGCAAGAATGACCAATAGTCAAAGTTTAGTGGGTTGGGAAGGAAACAATAAATTCAAAACTGATATAGGATCTCCTTATGGAGACAAACCACAAGGATTTCACAAGTTGCAAGAGGTGGGGAATATATTTGGAGGTGCAATTACTAATTATTGTAATCTGCCAAAAAATAGCCCATATCATTGAATGAAACTTCACTTTATGGGCCCTTCTAGTAAAGGGATATGAATGTTTCAAGGCCCAGACAAGACGGGGTTGTCTCGCACAAATACCAGGATTTGTAAAAGAACAAGAGGTTGATAAAATGGTTCTAAGAGCAAAACAAAGTGCTAGTGGCGGAGCCAGAAAGAAAAAAAACAATGAATTTACCCACTGATACAGTAGTGGCCTCCAAACATCCCTTCTTGCCTATACTGGAAGATGAAGATGAAGTACAAATTACAACCCACAAAAGAGGTCCATTAGACAAGGCATTTAAAATGGAGGCAAGAGATATTGCTGAACAAAAAATTGCACGTTGCCTCTATGTCAATCGTCTTCCTTTCAACTTGGTGTGATCACCATATTGGCGGGAAATGGTGTCGGCAATCAATAGTGTGCCTCCTGGTTTCACAAGTCCTGGATATGAAAAGGTGTGTACCACCTTATTACAAAGAGAGAGGAATGCTATAGATACCTCCCTTCAACCAATTAGATATTCTTGGATTGAATCAAGTGATTCTATTGTTTCCGATGGATGCAAAGATATCAAAAACCATCCATTGATAAATGTTATTGCAGTGTCCACTAAAGGGGCAATGTTTTTGAGGGCAGTTGATTGTGAAGGGGAAGTGAAAGATACAAAGTTTGTTTCCAAAATCCTCATTGAGTCCATAGATATGGTGAGTAATGAGAATGTGGCCCAAGTAATTACAAACAATGCAAAATGTTGTAGGGCAATAGGTGCTTTGGTTGAGGCAAGACATGAGCACATTTTTAGGACACCCTACACTGTACACTCCCTCAACTTGGTGATGCAACAAATTGACACTCAAATAGAATGGGTGAAACAAATATATGAAGAGGGTGAGGAGATCCAAATGTTTGTGACGAACCACCAAATGTCACAAGCAATGTTCAAATCTTTCTCGAGATTGGAGTTGTTGAAGGTAAATTTAATTTATTTATTTAATTTTATTTATATCATGTTCAATATAAATTTGTTTATACATTTGCTTAATATTTTTTTTTTTTTTAAAGTGTTATTTACATATTGTTATTAACTTACTATTAACATGACCCTAGGTTGTTGAGACCAAATTTGAATCTTATACAATTGTTATGAGACGACTTTGAAGGTGTGAGAGGGATCTGGTCAAATGTTTATTTGCAACCAATGGGGTGTATGGAAGGCTTCAAATTCAGAGAGGGCCCAAAAGGTCAAGTCATTGGCCTTGGATGACAATTGGTAGGCTCATGTGGAATATGTATTGGAATTCACTGAGCCCATCATGACTATGCTCCGATTTGCTAATACAGATACACCTTGTTTGGGGGATGTCTATGATGGCATGGACACAACGGTAGAGACAATAAAATTGGCAATTGAAAAACATGAGGATGACATCATAGAATGTGAAACCTTTTGCAAAAAGGTGGAATCAATCATTCATCAGCGTTGGGAAAAGATGACCACGCCATTGCACCTCCTTGCATATGCCCTATCTCCAAGGTACTGTAGCAAGAAAGTACTTTCTGTGATAAGGACATTAGCACCATATACAGATGTTGAAGTTGGTAATGGGTACTAGCAGGCATTTACTAGACTCTTTCAAGATGAAGTTGGGATAGAATTTGGCATGTTTGCCTCAAGAAGAAGTCATACTCCAACAGCTATTAATGACCAATACAACATGGAAGTTGACACATGGTGGTATGCCCATGGTCAGAGTTTTGTGTATTGTGTATCTCCAATCTCTTGCAATCAAGATCCTCTCACAAGTAAATTTTTTTTGGTTTATTTACCACTTGTATTCTACAATTTAGTACTTAACATTCTTTAATTTACTTTGCATTTGTTGGTTTTCTATCTAGGTTGCAAGTTCTTCTTCCGTTGACCCGAATTGGAGTACATACTCCTTTATCCACTAAGTGAAGCATAACCGGTTGGGTTCAAAAAAGGTTGAAGACTTGGTTTATATTCATTCCAACTTGCACCTTTTGTCACATAAGGATCCCCACTACAAGGATAGGGCAGCGAAGCTTTAGGATGTATCCCCTGAGTGTGCCAACTTGCATGCAACCATTGAGGATCTTTCTAGACTCACTACAACTTATGATGATGATGACATCTCTACACATGGTGCATCTTGTGCGAGTGGAACCGCTTTGGGTTCAAATGATCTTGAACTTGCAACAGCTGAAGATGAAAATCCAATAGATGATTTTTTTGATAATCCTTTTGATGATTGATGAATCATGAACTACATTTTGCAATTGTAATCATTTTCTAATTTTCATTGGAATCGTGAACATAGACATATATGATGTGGCTTAATAAGTTATTTGAATATTTGTGAACTATCGATTCGCATTTAATATTTTTGATTTATCTTTGGCATTTGGCATTGATCAATGATGAATTATCATACTATCAAATAATTTAATTCTACATATTTCTTTAATTTTTTTTTGTATATATAAATTTAGAATATTTACATGTTTATTTTAAGTTATATATATATGTGTGTGTACACACACACGTACCCAAACGCATCCAAAACCCAAAAAAAAGAATTCATGTATCCATGTATCCAGTTCTCATACCTGCATCCGTACCTAGATCCAAATCGGTAACATAGACCAAAAGCAATGACAATGAGATAATTCTACTAGTCATTTACATAGGCGATGTCATCATTACAAGTAGTGAGGTGATTAAACAAAACATATGTAATTTGAGTACAACTTTTGACATGACAGACTTAGACCTCCTGCATTGTTGCCTAGGTGTAGAGGTTTGGAGAATAGGTGGTGATATTTTAATTTCTCAATCTAAATATGCCAAGAGACAATAATCATGCAATATCAGTAGAACACAAAATTTTACGTGGAAATCCCTTTGGGAGAAAACCACGGCACATATTGCCTATATATAGAATCTTCTTACAGCTTTAGGTATCAACCCACAGGACACACCAATTCCCTCAACTTGTAGGCACAACCTATGCACCAACATAGCAAGAGACACTAATCTCTCCTATAGGAAGCACCAACTTCCTTAACAAACCTAGGTTCCAACTTTTTGGATGTTGTACCTCCAATCGATGATGGAGAATTAGAACAAGAATACCACTCTACCTCTTGGATTTATCTTCCTTGAATGATCTCCAAATGTATCTTATTCATATTAGTGATTTGCTTCATAATGATATCATTTATCTCCTTTGTAAGAATCTTAATCACATGTACTTATACTTCCCTTTTAAATTTGCATAAACTTTCCTTCTCAATTTGCATCAGCATGTTTTTCTATACTCCATGTACCTATCTTATATATCTGCATATATTCCACTTTTTACATCTGCATATATTCCTCTTCTATACCTGCATATATATCTCTCTTATATCTGCATATATTCATGTTTAATATCTGCATGTATTCCACTTTTACATCTGCATATACTCCTCTTTCATATCTGCATATATTCCTCTTACATATCTGCATATACTCTTCTTACAATTCTGCCATAAAATCATCTTACAAATCTGCCATGAATCCTTCCTACAGATATGCATTCAACCTTTCTTTAATGATCTTCATTTTATCTTCTCGTTACCATATCTGCAGGTATAAGTCCAATAAAAACTCTTATTCCTATCCTCACCTCAAATGCACTTCACAGACTTCTTAGTATGCCTTCCCAAGGACGATGACTTCATGAAAGAACACACCTATTGTGATGAGAGGCAAACTTTTACCTTCCAAGATCATAACTCTCCATCTAAAAATAAATCTCACCTTTTCTTTACAAAAGCTCTTGCCCAAACAGAAATAAATTGTACCACTTCACATGAGAAAAGGCCAAATTGCTTTCATTTAGGCTAAACAATGCAAGAGGCCTTTGCTGAAGGAAAAGCTAGCTTTGCATCCACATTCCTATTTAGGTTTTGTGTTTTTTTTTTATTTTTTCATTGTGTAGTCTCTTTATTTTTGTTTTTTAGGTTTTCTTATAATTATTTTATGTGTTTTTTAGAAAATTTAAGATGTTAGATTTTAAAATATGACATTTATTTTGTATTTTTCATCTTCTTTTTTAATAAACATTAAGTATTTTTAAATATTTATTTTAGATGTTTAATAATTAATATATTTAAAAAAATTTACAATTTACAATTTATTTTTCTAAACTTATTTATATATTTTTAATTTATCATAATGGCACAGTTTTTATATAGATTTTTATTTATCTAGGAACGTTAAGGTATTTTGATAATTTTGTGGATTTATTTCTTATATTGAAAAATTTACAATTTTATATTATTTATTGTCACCGAATTCGAACACAAACGCAAACCTTGTTGCATAGATTCTAATGATTAAACATTTCGATCTCCATGCTTCAGATGCTCATCATGTCCTATGTGCATTCTACATTCACTATATGCAAAGCTCTCCCTCAAATAAAAGGTCATCATAGAGCCAAAACGCCCCCCTCCTCACCAATCTAGCTAAAACCATGCTCTAATCCAAAATAGTAGGCAATGTTTAATAAAAATTTACAAGAGAAGCTACAAAAACAAAATATAAAATACAACAAAAAGTAAACAACAACACACACAAATATAACAAAATGATTTACCTTGGGAAACCCTTACAAATAAAAATCCAACAAAACAGCTACTATTACAGTTAAATATCTCTCTATTTCTCTCTCTTCCATAGATTTGTTTCTATTCTAATGGTCACTCTTCTTCCATGTTTCCATATTCTCTCTCTGTTCAATATGTCAACTTCCTTTTGTTTCTATTTTTCAAACCCTCAACTGGGTCATATTCGAAATTTTTTGGGTGCCTCACTTTTCATGCCTCAATTTATGTGCCAGTGTGCCAGCGGATTTCAAATCTGACTTCAAATTCCTTCTGGGTTTTTCGAGCTTTCTTTTGGGTCTTCGTTCATTTTTTCTGGGTCTTCCATCAATTTGCCTTGGAATATGTGCTTTGGATTCATTCACCGCCTTTTCAAATTTTTAATAGCGTCTCTCACCAACATTATGTTGGAAGACAGTAAGATTTAACAGCAGGATTTACCACACCCGGAAGCAAGGAGGGTTTCAGTTGGTTTTGATCGATTTTTCACCTCAAAAAATCGTGTATGGTTTTTCCGGATTTTTCACCACAAAAACTCTGACTACTGAGTCCCAACTCTTCAGTGCGCAACGAAGTTTTTTTACTGCGGTTTTCGCAAGGTTTTCACTTCTCCTGGCACCTTTTGAGGATTCACTCGCAGACTTTTGTTTTGAAGTTAGATTGACCATTAATGGAGGGTATTAGAATTAAATATCTCTCTATTTACGTTTCTCTCTCTTCCGTAGATTTGTTTCTATTCTAATAGTCACTCTTCTTCCATGTTTTCATATTCTCTGTCTGTTCAATATGGAAACTTCCTTTTGTTTCTATTTCTCTCTTCAAAATGTTTCTATTTCTCTCTCTCTGTCCGTTATAGAAACATTCTCTTGTACACTTATATATATAGATCATTCTTGAACTTTGTTTAATAACACATTCATTATTTTACCATAATAGCTACACTCATTGTATTAACAAATAACGCTCACAATACAATATGCTTTCTACTGTACTAATCTTCTAGCATCAGCATGTGCTCCATCGCTAGCGTATTGTGTGTTTTAAAATTACATGTGCTTGTATTTGTAAGCAGTATACTCGTAGGAAAATGATGGGAAAAAAGGTAAAAGTAAAACCAAAAACCCCATTCCAAGTAAAGACAAGATCAAGGAGTTTCATCTAAAAAACTGAAAAAAAAAAAAAAAAAAAAAGTTACACCTCTTTAGCTATAAGGCAAAAAAGGAATTGCATTTCTTAAGGTAAACGATGAGCTAGGAGTTTCATCTCTTAAAAGAAAAGGCAACTGCAAAACCATCCCCTACAATTGAAAGATCCTTATGAACAAGAAAACAATTCCTTTCTCTTCCATTTCACCCTGGAAAATGCACCCCCACATCACACATAGAAGAATTGAACTGTTATGCAAAGCATACAACACGCTCATAGCATAGATTCCTCCTTATAAATAATGTGATAATAAAGGGTTACTAACCCAAGATTGAAGAAGTTATATATCATTGCAACTGTCAGCGAATAATCCAAAAACCTTAGATGAAGCAATTTAAATAATTGATACTGATGTTTCTCAAACTTCTAAGGCCCTATACTAAGAAAGATGGACAAACTGCACTATAAATTTTGCAATGCTTTGCAGTCTCTATTTAGCTCATATATTCATCTTAGAAAAAACTCATTGATAGAATAAAGGTCAAGATTAGTAGTTTGTTTCATCCAAGCTTATAGAGAATATACTGCTACATTTTTTGTACCTTTCATCTTGAATGTGCACTTATTTTTCTTCTAAGTAGAACAAGCTAAAAAAGTAGACTGCCATTAACTAGGAAAAATGCTTAAAAACACACACAATCAAAAACCAGAAATTCAGCTCTTAATTCAATGGATTGTGGAAATCTGATTGATTTAATAGGAAAAATGCATTTAACTTTAAACCCTAAAATTCATTGACAAAAAAATCCACTTGTGTCTATTGACATACAAGGTATGTAAGGACTCCGAAGGGCTGCCTCAAGCATTGCTTTGAAATCAAGGGCAGCAGAAACAGCAGGCTCCACTCCAACCTGTGAAATCATCAATAACATAGTGAGTGCTTAGTGTAAAATACCAAGATAGAAATCTGATGAATAGCCATATGCACTGCAAGATAGTTGCCAAAACAAACAAGAATAAGAAGATAGAAAAATATAAAGAAGTCTCAAGAAATAACAAGATCAAAAATAACAAATCCTATTTACGGATCTTTGAATGTTAAAAAACAACATATTGAGCAACTAGATGATTGAGTATTCATCCTCTGTATTGGCTTCTATTTCTAAGTTGAAAGAGTTAAAAGTTGCACAAAGATGAAGAACGGAATAGCCAGAGACCATAAGTTACATTTAGAACACATCAGATCTATACACGGGACAGTTCCTTGTTTCTATTAACAAAATTACTTTATATTGATATGAAAATTTTATAACATGATGAGAACAGTTGCTGAAAGGAACACCACAAAATCCTCTACCAAGAAGAATCAATCAAAAAAACATACAAATTATAGTTTGTGGACGGTACTATAAAGTAAATATAATATCAGAAAAACAAAAAATAGCCTCCAGACCCAAGTGGAACATGAAGTCTTGATATACTCAGACTGAGTGAACAAAAATAATCAAGAAACTAGATAAAAAATCAAAAAGAAGTGAATTTTAAACCTTACTGCAATCAGCATTTATCCAAGTTTAGGAGAACAGCAGAAAAGGGTTTAGGGAACAGCAATTACTATTACAAATTTCATGACAGTGGGCGATCAGCAAAGGGATTATTATTAGCATAACATGTAAAATTTATATTTGAATTTTTTAAAAATATGCCTAAAAATAACATAAACAAAGCAAAGGAAGCTGAAATTTTGAAGGGTATGTAAAATAGTAGTTCATTTTATCTTTGAAAACAACATAAACAAAGCAAAAGAAGCTGAAATTTTGAAGGGTAAGTAAAATAGCAGTTCATTAATTCCATAATCAATCTACCAGACTGCTATAAACATAATGATAATAAGAAAAACTGAGAGATGCCAAACAAGGAAACGCTACATCATGCATAGTACATAGGTACATCAAGCTCCAAGCTTAGAAACTAGAGGAGTCGCCAAATGATCTCAGAAACTGCTTCTATTCCTCCTCGTCTCTCTTAATCTTCCTCTTCTCTTCCCCTTTGTGGGACCTCTCTAGTTTTCTCTTCCTAGAAATTTCTATTCTAGACTGCTGTACTCTGGAATCTGGAGTCCCATTGACCTAGTTTTTATCATCTGTAAACAATGATATTTTTCATTTCTTTATTCTTCTTCACTATTTTTCTTCCCTTCATTCTTTCTCTTTCCTTTTGGTCAATGCAAAATGTTAAAAGATATCAATTTTAAAAATTATTTTTGCGGCCTTCATGGGACCCTTTTTAAAGGATTATCTGTTTTAGAATGTTTATCTTAAATTTTTTTGTTTTCTATTGTTTGACATAGGATCCCCTTAAAGTGCCTAGGGCAACTAGGGGACATCAAGACATCACAGGGATTTCAAGAAGTCCCCCAAAAAGCCTAAAACAGGGCAACCCTCCTTCCAAATGCCACTAAACATTTCATAAAAAGGTGGGCTAGGAAGGGCACATCATCTCCAAGTCCCTGGGATCCCAATACATTCAGAACATCACTCAAACCCATGGGGATAAAACCCTATGGTAAGCCGATTGAAGAAATACACCCTGTTAGATGACGTTGGACTTGGCTACTACTAATCTTGTTGGCATTCATGTTTTGTCGCTGATGTCAACATATGTTTCTCTGGAGGAAGTACTGACTGGTTATGATGACTGACAGAAGTGTACGGATACTGTACGGATGAATCAGAACGAGCGAAGATGGGGATATATAGAAGGATGTATGATGATCTTATTTCTAAGGTCGCTTGGCTTAATATTGCATATTGGATGAGTTACAGATGTTTTGGTGAAGACTGGTTTCTGGACTCTGACAGTGATGATTGACAGAGCGAGTCTCTTTGTTTTGAGTATATCTTACAGGCGATGATGATTAGGGTTATGTGAGCTTAAGGGATGACAGAAGACATGTTCAGGAATGTTTGTGATGGGCCACAAGTCGTATGATTGTTGATGATGTCAGCTGTGGCGTGAATTCTGGAGGAGACCTATTTGGGTCCGACTTCAGAGATGTAACATGTATTGTGGATTGCGAGTGTGGATTACGGATCTTGGATTATATCTGATGTATTGTAATTGATGTATACTTGTTTTAGCTACCGTGTGTATCTTAGCAAGGGGTTAAATAATTATTTGTATATTGGCAAAGCTTAATTGGCCGACCTAATCAATTATTGTAATAGGGTATGTATGAGAGATCTTTTCTTTTGAAAAGATGTGAGTGAGTGTGTGTATGTATGTATGAAGAGATAGAGAAGTGTGGAAGCTGCGAGCTTGATTGTCTGCTGATGTAGAGCAAAGGATATGTTTATTATACTTCATTGCAATTGACCAAGCAAAGACAGTTGCTATCAGACAGTTCACTAGATTGTATATTTTTTATATACACTTGTGTTTCGGACTGTAAGTCCTTGAGGGTGGCATTAACCTTCTTTAGGCAGTGTGCCTAGGCAGTGAGCCCACCATTGTTCTTGGCTCCTAACAGGATCTGTCCTTTAACAGGGACTGCGTACAGTAATGTTGTAATAAGCTCCTAACAGGGCTAAATCTTTTAACAAGGATACTATACTCTCAGTACATTATTTGTGGGTGCTAATTCCTACCGGGGTTTTACCTTTAACAGGGATTCCTTGACAACAAAGGATTGTGTTATTGTGTTGGCATTTACTGTGTTATCATTTGGATGAAAGTTTTGTTTATAAAGTTTAATGTTTAATAATCTGTCTCAATATCTGACTCCTAACAGGGAATGTCCTTTAACAGGGACTGTGTACTGTAATGTTGTAATAAGCTCCTAATAGGGCTAAATCTTTTAACAGGGATACTATACTCTCAGTACATTACTTGTGGGTGCTAATTCCCACTAGGGTTTTACCTTTAACAGGGTTTCCTTGACAACAAAGGATTGTGTTATTGTGTTGGCATTTACTGTGTTATCATTTGGATGAAAGTTTTGTTTATAAAGTTTAATGTTTAATAATCTGTCTAACAACTGATTCACCCCCCCTCTCAGTTGCATTGGTGGACTGTTATTCCTAACAATTGGTATCAGAGCTACTGGTCCTTAGAGAGAAAGCTTAACAGCTTGAGGTGATCCTGAAGATGACTTACTATAGGAAGGATAGTTTGAAGCTTGATCCTGAAAACTTTGACAGTTGGAAGAACAAGATGAGAACACATTTGCTATGTTTGGGAATCGACTACTTGATGATTACTAAAAGAAAGGAACAGATGAAACCTGAGGATGAATTGGATAAAAATACAGAAGATGAAAAGAAGTTATTTTCATGTAACATGGTCGCAAGGGAAGCATTGATCAGTGCACTTTCTGAAGGTGAATTCACAGAGGTAAAAGATTTAGATTCTGCACATGAAATTTGGACAAGATTGGAAGCACTGTATGAAGGAGATAAGTTTACAAAGCAGACAAAGTTACAAAATTGGAAGGCGAAGATGGAAAGATTGAAATGAAAGATGATGAGAACATTAGAGCATATTCACATAGAATTATTGAAGTTGTTATTGGCATCAAGGACTCTAGAGGTACAGTGAGGAAGAAGTGATTGTGAAGATTCTTAGATCCCTGACACCTGTATACAGAACCAAAGTACAAGCTATAGAAGAGATTATACCTTTGACACCGAACTTCAATAGAGAAATGTTGATTGGGAAACTAACTACCTTTGAGGCGGCAGAACTGGGAGATTCTCTACCTAAAGTTCAGTCATCATTCAAGGCAACTGTGCATAGAAACAAAAAGACCTTATCAAGAATTGCGAGCACCAGCAATAGTGACTTGAGAGAAGAACTTAAGGAATATGTTGATGAATGGGAACAGATACAGGAAGAAGAAAGAAAGCAAGATGAAGTTGTGGCCCTGATCACTAGAAGAGAAAAGAGAGGTAAGGGTAAATTTGAAGGAAAGTTACCTTTGAAATGTTTTTCAGGCAACAAGATAGGTCATTTTGCATCTCGATGTCCTACAATGGTTCCAAAGCATAAACCTAAGTTTTATAAATCTAAGTATTCAAAAGACAAGGAATGTTATTATGCTAGTGAAGGTGTTTCTGATGATGAAGTTGTTGACTATGATGAGATTGGATTTATTGCTATTAAGGATGATGAACCTATACATGAAGAAAGAGCCTTAGTATCTCATGTTGAAAAGAAATTTGAATGGGTTATAGGCAGTGGTTGTTCACATCATATGACTGGAGATAAAAATAAGTTTGTTAGTCTGAAAAGATATGATGGTGGTGTTGTAAGATTTGGTGACAATACTCCTAAGCTTCTCTGGATGGAAAAACTAATACTAATAATGTATTGCTTGTCGATGGACTTAAGCATAATTTGTTGAGTGTTGGACAACTAGTGGACAAGGGTTATCAATTGAAATTCATTGATGGGAAATGTTCTAGGAGACTTGATCCATGTGGTACTAAATCTAGAGGTAATGTATTTGAATTGAATACATCTAAGGCTTCTTGTTTTATTGCGAAGGTTGATGACAGTTGGTTATGGCATAGAAGATTTTGTCATGTTAACTTTGAAAATATTGTGAAGGCAAGTATGACTAATGCAATAAGAGATCTACCTAAGATTGTGGAACCATCTAACACTATGTGTAGAGAGTGTGTTATGGGGAAGCAGACTAGAAGTAGTTTTAAAAGAAAATCTTGCTCTGCGAAAGGGAAGTTGGATCTGGTACATACAGATCTGTGTGGTCCTACAAGAACAAGATCTTACTATGGTGAGAGGTATTTTATACTTTTTGTTGATGACTTTTCTAGGATGATGTGGGTTACATACTTGAGAAAGAAATCTGAGGCATTTGACAAATTCAAGATATTCAAAGAAAAAGTTGAGAATGAATTGGCTTGAAGATAAAATGTTTGAGATCAGATAGAGGTGATGAGTTTACTTCAGACTTGTTTAATACCTACTGCGAAGAGCATGGAATATACAAACAAACATCTGCTCCTAGGACACCACAATAGAAAGGGATAGTAGAGCGAAGGAACAAAACAATATTAGATGTTGCCAAAACTATGCTACTCAAAGGAAATGTATCACATGTTCATTGGAGAGAAGTTGTTGGTACTGCTGTGTACACCTTGAATAGAATTCAAATCAGAGAAGGTATAAGTAAGACTCCTTATGAATTATGGTTTAATCATACTCCTGTAAAATATTTCAGAATATTTGGAAGTAAATGTTATATCAAAAGAGATGATGAGATAGGGAAGTTTGATGCTAGAAGTGATGAAGGCATCTTCCTTGGTTATTCTACTAAGAGCAAAGCCTATAAATGTTTCAATCTGAGATTGAGGAAGTTGATTGAAAGCGCTAATGTGAGGATAGATGAAAGGTTTCAGATTCAAGAGAGAATGTATGACTATGGTCAGATTGCAGAGATTAAGGAGGTTACTGCTGATCCTGCAGAACCTTGGGAGATTGATAATGAGATCAAAGATGAATCAAATGATCTTAATGAAACTCCTAAGACTCTGAGGTATGTTAAGAAGAACCATCCTGAAGATCAAATCATTGGTGATGCAAATAAAGGAATGATGACAAGATCAAAAGTAAGAGATGAAATTTGTTTGATTTCTCAAGTTGAACCGAAAACTACTGATGAAGCATGTACAGATGAATCTTGGACTAAAGCTACGCAGGAAGAATTAGAACAGATAAAGAAAAACAATACTTGAAAATTGGTTCCAAGGCCTAAAAACAAGAATGTAATAGGAACTAAATGGTTTTTCAGAAACAAAATGGATGAGGAAGGACCAGTGGTAAGAAATAAGGCTAGACTGGTTTGTAAAGGCTACTCACAACAAGAAGGCATAGAGTTTGAAGAGACATTTGCTCCTGTTGCTAGGTTGGAAGCAGTGAGATTATTTCTTGCTTATGCTGCACATAAAGACTTTAAGGTATATCAGATGGATGTGAAATCTGCATTCTTGAATGGAGATTTGGACGAAGAGGTATACATAGAGTAACCTAATGGATTTCCTTTGACAGAAGATGAAGACATGGTTTGTAAACTGGAGAAAGCATTATATGGGCTAAAACAAGCACTGAGAGCCTAGTATGCAAGACTAGACAGATATCTACTTCGTCTTGGTTTCAGAAAAGGTAATGCAAACAATAATTTATACTTAAGAACTGGTGAAGATGGAATTCTAATCATAGAAGTTTTTGTTGATGATATCATTTTTGGAGGTAATGATGAAATGAGTAAAAGGTTCTCCAAAGAGAAGGAAAATGAATTTGAAATGTCAATGATTGATGAGATGAAATTTTTCCTTGGTTTGCAAATTAATCAGAGCAAGAATGGTATTTTTATATCTCAGACCAAGTATCTTAAGGAAATGTTGAAGAAATTTGGAATGGAAGATTGTAAACCTGTTGGGACATCTATGGTGACTCGTTATAAACTTACTAATAATGATGAAACGCAGAGAGTTTTTCAGACAAAGTATAGATCAATGATTGGAGGTCTACAATATCTAACCCACACCAGACTAGATATTTCCAATGCAGTTGGAATTGTGGCAAGATATCAAGCAGATCCTAAACAGACAAACCTTGTTGCTGTGAAAAGAATTTTCAGATACTTGAAAGGGACAAAAGAGTATGGATTATGGTATTGACTGGTTATAAACTTACTAATAATGATGAAACTCAAAGTGTTTTTCAGATAAAGTACACATCAATGATTGGAGGTCTACAATATCTAACTCACACCAGACCAGATATTTCCAATGCAGTTGGAATTGTGACAAGATATCAAGCAGATCCTAAAGAGACAAACCTTGTTGCTGTGAAAAGAATTTTCAGATACTTGAAAGGGACAAAAGAGTATGGATTATGGTATGTAAAATCTAATGACTTTATTTTACATGCTTATATTGATGTTGATTGGGCGGGTAGTGTGGATGATAGAAATAGTACAAGTGAAGGAACATTTTTCCCTAGAAAAATGTTGGTTTCCTGGTTAAGTAAGAAGCAGGATTGTATAGCTCAATCTACTACTGAATCTGAGTATGTTGCTACTGCTATAAATTGTACACAAGTTGTTTGGATGAAACAAATTGTAAAGGACATTGGAATAAGAGTAGTTGGTTATCCATTGTGATAACACTAGCACAATGAATATGTCGCAGAATCATGTAATGCATTCAAAGACTAAACATATTTCTATTAAGTATCATTTCTTGAGAGACAAGGTAGCAGAGAAGGAGATCAAATTGGAGTATGTTAGCACAAAGGAACAAATAGCAGATATATTTACAAAATCTTTACCAAAAGATGCTTTTGAGTATCTCAGAAGCATGCTTGGGGTGAGAGCCCCTCCCTGTGGTACTTAATTGATGCAGGAATGTATCAGTCCAGTGGCTTTCAGAGCTATATCATTTTCTAGACTTGATGTATGGATCTACTCCTCAAGGGGAGTGATCGCAGGACCACTCAGAACATATTTGGCTGATTTTGCACCTGGTTGTTACAGACATGAAGATTTGAAAAAGCTAAACCTTGTAGAAGATTGATGAAGTGTTATGGCACCCTTTTCCATTGTTGTCAAAGGAGGAGAGATTCTATGTGAAAATCTCTACTGTTTTAGGGAGAATTGTGTTGAGGATATTGAGAAGATTGTATTGAGAGAGAGCACTTTTGGGTTTATGGATTTTCCCATATGTTGCCATCAATGCCAAACGGGGAGATTGTTAGACGGTGTTGGACTTGGCTACTAATGATATTGTTGGTATTCATGTTTTGTCACTGATGTCAACATATGTTTCTGTGGAGGAAGTACTGACTAGTTATGATGACTGACAGAAGTATACGAATATTGTACGGATGAATCATAACAAGTGAAGATGGGGATATAAAAAAGGATGTATGATGATCTTATTTCTAAGGTTGTTTGGCTTAATATTGCATATTGGATGAGGTACAGATGTTTTGGTGAAGACTGGTTTCTGGACTGTGACAGTGATGATTGACAGAGCAAGTCTCTGTATTTTGAGTATATCTTACAAGTGATGATGATTCAGGCTATGCAAGCTTAAGGGATGACAGAAGACATGTTCAGGAATGTTTGTGATGGGTCGCAAGTCGTATGATTGTTGATGACGTCAATTGTGGCGTGTATTCTGGAGGAGACCTATTTGGGGCTGACTTCAGAGATGTAGCGTGTATTGTGGATTGCGAGTGTGGATTACGGATCTTGGATTATATCTAATGTATTGTAATTGATGTATACTTGTTTTAGGTACCGTGTGTATCTTAGCAAGGGGTTAAATAATTACTTGTATATTGGGAAAGCTTAATTGGCCGACCTAATCAATTATTGTAATAGGGTATATATGAGAGATCTTTTCTTTTGAAAAGATGTAAGTGTGTGTGTGTATGTATGAAGAGACAGAGAAGTGTGGAAGCTGCGACCTTTATTGTCTGCTGATGTAGAGTAGTGGATATGTTTATTGTACTTCATTGGAACTAACCAAGCAAAGAAAGTTGTTGTAATGTCCCCGTTTTTGTCAGCATCTGAGTTTAAGAGATTAGCCTATTATTGTGATCCTCGTAGGCTAATTATTGTGGATAGAGGATCTTCTGAGGCACAAACTTGGCTTGGGAGGGTCTTGTCTTCCCCACAATTCAGTAAGTTACAGGTTGGTCTTTGTTTGGCTCAAATAGGACTTCGTTTGAGCTTAGTTTTGTGTGTTTACTATTTGTGGTAAGTCGGGTGTTGATTGAGATGGACCCTTTCTATTTTTGGAAAGTGCATTTGGCCACATGGAGAAATAATAGGTGTGACTCCTATTTCAGACAGCATATTAAAATAATGAGTATTTTAGGAGTATTAAATTTTAGAGGCCAAATTATTATTAAATCATTAAATGGCTTATTATAAAGTTATAAATTAACTTTATAATTTCACTTAAGTTGAGGGTTGAGTCATCATTGGAAGGGGCCATTTATTTAATTTATTATAAGCCTAAGTCACATTATTATAATGATACTTTATTATAATAATGTTTTTAAAGGAAGTTGTTAAAAAAAAGTTGTGTTGAGTAGAATTCATTTGGGAAACTTTTGTCAATGAAGGATTATAAATATGAGCCCATTTGATGAGAAAAAGGTATCTGATTATTTGATTATCTTATTTGCTTATTGTCTTTGTGACATTCTTGAAGGTCTGATTTTTCATGACCTTGCTTAAGTATAAGGGTCTGATTTCTGAGTGGTGTCTTTGCAAATTTACTGCTGAAGTACTGTAACTGTTGTGACTAAGAAGAGGATTTATTTGCATCTTCCATTACTGTTCAGCTGTGGCTAGGAAGATATTGTGGTGCTGAAGAAATTTAGTGATCCGGGTTATGGATTTGAATGCCCTTTATATTTGTTGTTGTAGGCGTTTATAATCCTATTATCGAGGGTTTGAAATTCTGGAACTTATCGAATTGCAATGACATTGGGAGCAAGAGCGGGCAATGATGTCGTTGTACCAGCAGCTACTCCCGTGTTAGATGAGCCATCTAGTGAGGTAACTAGCAACAGTACCTTAGATGTTCAGGTGTGCATTGCTGATAGTACACATGATGTTACCGTTCATGAGTTTATACCATCTGCTGTCACAATTCAGTTTCCTATAGAGGCCGTTGGTGATGATCAGAGTTCCAGTGAGGTATATATTGTGGGGAGTGCATACTATTCACATTTGTTCACCATGTTCAGGACTTGTATCGGGTGCAGAGTTGGTCTATGCCTACGCTAGATTGTTCGCAAGATTATTGGGTAGATATACTGGAGGAGAGTGTGCTAAGGTCTCCTACAAAGTTGTGTTCTAGTGATATCCTGATTTCTACAGTGTAGGTACTAGATACTATTTTCCAAGTTATGTTATTGATCCCAATGATGTTATTGCTATGCAGTTGGGTCAGTGATAGCAGGGATGTCACGTGCTTCTACCCATGGGATCTAGGTGGAGGTTGGAGTTCAATGTGTTACCGGATTGCTTGAGGACAAGCAATCTTAGGGAGGGCGGACTGTAATGTCCCCGTTTTTGTCAACATCTGAGTTTAAGAGATTAGCCTATTATTGTGATCCTCGTAGGCTAATTATTGCGGATAGAGGATCTTCTAAGGCACAGACTTGGCTTGGGAGGGTCTTGTCTTCCCCACAATTCAATAAGATACAGGTTGGTCTTTGTTTGGCTCAGGAGGGAGATGAATGGAAGACAACATTCAAAACAACAGAAGGCCTCTATGAATGGCTTGTCATGCTATTTAGACTCACCAATGCTCCTAGCACATTCACGAGACTCGTGAATGAAGTCCTCAAGGATTTTATTGATCAATTTGTAGTTTTTGATTAAGTAAAACAGGTTTTACAGGGTTCCTGAAACCCGAAACAAGTTAGTTGTTTGCTTAGATGATATCTTAATATTTAGAAAAACTAAAGAGGATCATTTTAACCATTTAGTAGTTGTACTTAAAACGTTGCATGGGGAACAACTAACCATAAATTTGGAGAAATGTGAGTTTATGAAGAAGGATCTTGTCTATTTGGGATTTGTAGTCTCAAATGGGGATTTGAAGATGGATGCATCAAAGGTGGAAGCAATAATAAAGTGGCTTACTCCCAAGACAACTAGTGAGGTGAGGAATTTTCATGTATTGGCTCAATTCTTTTGAAAATTCATAAGGAACTTTAGTGTAATGTGTGCTCCTATATTGGATACGATCAAGGTATGAATGTTAAGTTTCAATGGACAATGGAAACTGATAAGGGACTTGAAGTTCAGAAATAGAAGGCAGCTACAAAGCCTATACTTGTACTACCTAGTTTGATAAAATCTTTACCATAATGTGATGCAAGCAACATTACAGTAGGGGCCATTTTGAGCCAATACAGTTTTGAGTCATAGGTACTCATCCTATAACTTGGAATTATATGCACTTGTTCAAGAACTTAGGAAATGGAAGAACTATCTATTGTCTAAAGATTTTGTTGTCTACACTGATAACCAAGCACTGAGTTTTCTTAACTCCCAAGATAAGTTAAGTCATAGGCAAATAAAATGGGTAGAGTATCTGCAGTCTTATAAATTTACAATAAAGCTTAAGAAAGGGCAGTGTAATAAGGTTTATGATGCCTTAAGTAGAAGGATACTCACAGTCCAAGAAGTAGTTGAAGAGAATAAGAGTTCAGAGTTTCAAGGACCTCTACAAGGAAGATGAAGACTTTTCACAAGCCTATAAGATATGCTAAGATTTCAAAAATCATTTGCACAGTGAGAATGAAGATTACACATTGCAAGAAGGAATCTTGTTTAAGGGTGGATAGTTGTGTGTTCCAAGGGGGTAAATGAGAGAGAATTTGATCCAAGAGAAATACAATGGTAGCTTAAGTGAACACTTTGGGTTGAACAAGACTCTAGAGTTGGTTAAAAGGTTTTAATATTGGCCCAAGATGCATAAGGACATAAGGAGGTATGTTGAGAAATGCACTATCTATCAAAGAGCCAAAGGAACCTCCACCAATGTTGGTCTTTATAAACCATTTACAATTCCTAATAGGCCATGGGAATATGTAATTATGGATTTCATAGTTAGTTTTCCCAAAACAAAGACTGGTTTTGATTGTATTTATGTTGTTGTAGGCAGGTTTAGTAAAATGAGTCATGTCATTCCTTGCAAAGTGACTCATGATGCCAGTCAAATTTCTCATTTTGTTTTCAAAGAAGTCATTAGGATACATGGATTACCAGTTAGTATAGTGTCGGAAAGAGATACAAAATTTATGGGTCATTTTTAGAAAATCCTATGGAAAAGATTTGGTACCAACCTGTCTTTTGGGTCTGCATACCATCTCCAAATAGATGGGAAGATAGAGGTGGTAAACAAGACCCTTTGGAAACCTCTTGAGATGTTTAACTAAGGAGTATGTGAAGGCTTAGGATCAAGTGAGTCATCAAGAAGAATTTTCTGATAATGACACTCTGCATAGAAGAACAAGGAAGAGCCCATTTGAAACTGTCTATCGAATGCATCATAGGGATGTGTATGAGCTTAGAGACCTAAGAGATAAGGAAGGGAGAAGTGGACATGCTGAAGAATTTTCACAATCCATGAAGGAAGTGCATGAACAGGTGAGAATAACTCTGACTGAGAACACTCAAAAGATCAAAGACAAAGTTGATGTCAGGAGGAAAGATATATAGTTTGAAGTAGGAGATTGGGTCATGGTCCATCTGAAAAAGGCTAGAATTCATAAATAAGTTCCAAGAAAGCTGCAAATGAGGATAATCGGTCCTTGTCAGATAATGGCTAAGTATGGGAGTAATGCCTATAAGATAGATTTACCTGAGGACATAACATCGTCTCATATTTTTAACATAGCATAATTAGTACAACATACAAGTCCCAGTCCTAAGGGAAGTGAAGAAGTTCCTGATGTTACAGAGATGGTCAATGATCTGACTTTAACTTCCCCACCTAAGCCTACAGAAGAGAAGGTATTAGATTCAAGGATTGCAAAAAAGACTAGACACAAGAATTATATGGAGTATCTGATCAAGAGGGAACATTTTCCTGAAGAAGAAGCTACTTGGGTACCTGAAGGTGATTTTAAGAAGTTAGGAATTGGTCTTGCACTCTTGTCGCCTGATGCGACTTAAGTTCTTTTCATTTGGGGGAGAATGGTGCAAGAGAACCTAAAGGCTAGGTGTGTTCAACCCTAAAAGCTTTGGTTTGTAAGAACTTATAAAGGTCATGTGGATAAATAAGGATTCTTTAAGGGTCTAGTAGGTGTATTTTGAAATGTTGTGTTTTGGTTGGGTACAAATATGTCAAAAGATATAAGCAATGCAATGTATGCCAAGGATGGAAAAATGTGAAGAATGGTACCAAGAGTGCACAATATGAATTAATTTGGTTGTAATTAGGTCTAGGGGATCTTTATTAGTCATTTATAACCCATAGATTGGGTTTATTTTTTATAAATGAAAAAGATGTAAAAGTTGCAAAAAGTTGCTTGAGCAACTTTTGCAACTTTTAAATGTTGCATGACAACATTTGGACAAAATGTTGAAATGTGCCCTAAGGTACTTATGGGTTATAAAATTTGGTTTAAAAATGGTAGTAAGACATATTTAAGGTCTCCTAGAGCATTGTACACAGGTTGGCATAAATTTGGCACGATTTCCAAGAGCAAACACTTGACAATTTTTGAGAATAGACTATGTTTCTTGAATTTGGTTTCCATTCGAGTCCAATCGATTGAATCAGAAAATATTTCCTTTTGGATTGTTAGGAATAATTATTTCATTGTTTTGTATACATTGGTTTGATTTCTTGTTTCAATTGGTTCGTGTAAATAATTCTTGTCTCTGATTCTGAGTTACTAGATTGGACAGGGTGTACATGGCTAAAATGACTCCATCTTGAGTTCCCATCATGGCAATAACTGGGCCCTTGGGGGAATAAAAACGGAGTCTTTGTACAGTAGTTTTCTTTTTGTTAGGGTTCTGGAAGTTTTGTTTGTGAATTTTAAGCTCTTGTCCTAAGCAATCTCTTTAATAGCCTGACCTAGTAGCAAGAGTAACCGATGCTTGTAACTTGTAGAAGATTAGATGAATGAATCCAATTACTTCAGATTTCTCATAAGGTTCATACATAGCCTTGGTTGTGAGCTGAAGGTTTTTGGAATCCATTTGAATGGATTTTTCATTGAAATTTTCAAAACTGGCTTGTTTCCCTATAAAATAGCCCAGTTAGGGTTTGGGTAGTATACGGATAGTCTGAGGACTAAGACCTGAAAAATATCTAAGTCTTTCCCAAAGGGTGTCTGAATCACCAATTATTTTAGAGGTTTGTGTGATATTTTTTAGAATGAAATCCCAAAAACTTCAAAATGTGGCTAATTGAGACCTACTAGGCTAGTAGCCCTTAAAAATAGGGAATTTAGATAGTGATGGGGAAATGATTTTAATATCATTCAATAAGTTTGGTTTGAGGATGGAATTGGATAGTTAACAAGACCTAGAGTCCTACAAGGTGATTGTGAATGGGCTAGTAGCATGCAGAATGAACTTACCCTTGTGAGTTCAAGAAGAAGAACAAAAGTTGGAGTGATTTGAATTGGTAATGGAGCTCTAAGAGAGTATGAGGGTAGTGACTTGAAACCTCCTAAGGTACTAGGTTTGTAGGTGAGCAAGCAACCCTAAGATGTCCTTAAGGGACTAGTGAAGAACTAGGTTAGTTCAAAGGAGAGCCTCCCTATCAACAATATACAAAACCTATTTTTATTTATCCCCTCAAGGTGGACCATTATAATCTTAGAGGGATATTATATGGTTTCTCAGGAGATTAGAAGGCATGAATTTACAATTTGAACATGTGAGATAAGAGTTTTTATATTAGATTCATAAAATAATGAAAAGGTATTATTATATTAAAGAGATATTACATGATTTCTCAAGAGATTAAAAGGCATAAATTTAGAATTTTAAATTTCAAAATTTTAAGTACAAACCTTTTTGTATCAGGTTTATAAGACAGCGGAAAGGTATTAGTTAGAATATGTTAAATATAAAATCAAGAGAATTTTAAAAAAGTTATATGTATTTAGTTAAAAAAAAAATTTATCGTTCTTAAGATTATAAATGTTTTTGACTGCTGGTAAAAACAGGTTTTATGGGGACCCGAAACCCCTTACAACCATTACAAAAAGATTGACAGTATTTAAAGTACTAAACAGAGACAGGACTGAGACCCAGCCTGCAACACCTAGGACCAAAACAGAAGACCAAAGAAAAAAACTAGAAACCAAAAGGCCAAAAAATGAAACAGCAAAAAAAAGGAATTACAAATAAATAAATAAACATGAATTACAAATTGAACTCTATGCTAATTGTTCATAGTAACTTCAAAATATTATTTGAATATGTTAATTTTAAAAAGGAATAAGTAGTGCTTTAAAAATCTTGTTCAAAATCTACTAAATTTTATGGGTCATGCTCTCTTCAATAAACCAATTGAAATTTTACAAATCAAGCTTGAGAAAAAATAACTATATAATATGCTTCTAGGATGATGATAATGTAAACTTTTTTATAAACTTGTGATTAAATTCTTGATCTACTCAAAAAATAATAGATCTTTGCTAGATGATTCATTTGTATTAAGACTAGTCTTTTGAATGCATCACTCATAGAATGTAATTTGACATAATTTATAATTTATTCAACACACAATAAATAATAAGAGAGAAACAATGAACCCAATTTAAAAAATCTAGATTCAAATGTTGTGAGTTAGGGTACTTTGCACAACCACCACGTCGCTTCTAAAAGTCATCTATACACTATTTTTTGGATATCCCTCATTGCTTGTGGGAGAAGTTGTGACAATGATTTCCAACAACTAGCAGTCTTTGCATCCAGCTGGCCCACCCGCAGTGCTCAAGTAAGTCTCCTAAAGTTTATTTCTGTTCATGGAAGTTGATGGAAATGTGTGTGAAGAAATATCCTTACAGCGGTGTATATGTATGAGTGTTTTTAAATATATTTGTTGAGAATTATAAGCTCTGATTCGGTCAGATAAGATATTGTGAGGGAGGAGATACTAAAGGAAAACTGTGAAATTGAATCGATCCATGGTCGTTGTTGTAGTAGTCTTAAAAGAAGCCTATCATAACAATTGATTTCTGTAAATAAAAAATAAAAAACTTTTATATACTTGTGAACTAAAAATTTCAATAATCTAATTTGAGGTTATATATTTTAAAGTCAAAATTTGTAAATTTGGAAAAAAAAGGAAGATAAAATTAATTGTTTAAATAGTTTTGATCAGAATTTTGTGATCAGAATTATAGTAAAATGATGAAATTTGAATTAGATTGTTTTCAATTGTATATGTAAGTGTAAAAGTCAATGGTGTAGATTTGTGAATGCATATTTAAACTATGTATTCATAAATAAACATGAAATACAAATTGAACTCTATGCTAATTGCTCATAGTAACTTCAAAATATTATTTGAATATGTTAATTTTAAAAAGGAATAAGTAGTGCTTTAAAAATCTTGTTGAAAATCTATTAAATTTTATGGGTCATGCTCTCTTTAATAAACCAATTGAAATTTTACAAATAAAGCTTGAGAAGAAATAACTATATAATATGCTTCTAGGATGCTGATAATGTAAACTTTTTTATAAACTTGTGATTAAATTCTTGATCTACTCAAAAAAAAAAATATCCTTCCTAGATGATTCATTTGAATTAAGACTAGTCTTTTGAATGCATCACTCATAGAATGTAATTTGACATAATTTATAATTTATTCAACATACAATAAATAATAAGAGAGAAACAATGAACCCAATTTAAGAAATCTAGATTCAAATGTTGTGAGTTAGGGTACTTTGCACAACCACCAGGCTGCTTCTGAAAGTCATCTATACACTATTTTTTGGAGATCCCTCATTGCTTGTGGGAGAAGTTGTGACTATGATTTCCAACAACTAGCAGTCTTTGCATCCAGCTGGCCCACCCGCAGTGCTCAAGTAAGTCTCCTAAAGTTTAGTTCTGTTCATGGAAGTTGATGGAAATTTGTGATGAGCCTAACTTGGCCTCATAGGTAAACCATCTAAATTTTACCAATTTCCGTACAAATCATACTTTTGACATTTCGTCAAACAATTGGCAGGCAATCTAACACAGAGCTTAATCTGACTGGTAGATAATTTCAATTGCTTTGTTTGATATTATGATGTTTCCACCAACGATTTGCAAATAGATTTTGGAAGGCACATAGGTATATATAATTTCCTTTGTCTCAATAATCACAGCTCTTCAACAATTCTATTGGATTTTTGCACAAGAATGATAATTGTCTAACCAATCACTTTTGATGTATGCAATTCTAAAACGAAGCTACTCAGCCAGCATATACATTTAATTAAACATGACATACACAATTCACTGCTGGAATAATTGTTTAAGATTTAAGAGTTTATTGCACATCGGTTGACTTACAACTATTACAAATTATTGTGAAATAAAGGCGTGATAAATACCATTTGCCTTATGCTTTTATTTCTTAACCAATGTTGGTGCCACCCAGCAGGATGCACGCCAATGCTGATCGCAGCCCCCAACTGATGGTCCCAAACTGCTGTTATACCCACGCAGCTCCTGGATATACCACCCACGGCCTGCAATTACTCACGCGGCCTCCTCTGCAAACTCCCACGGCCTGCTATGCCTCACACGTGACTGGTAATGGCAGCTTGGTAGGTGTTGCTGCAAGGTGATTACGCTAACTCCATGTCTGCCCGCATTTTCCCTCAACCCGCAACTCTGTACTCACCAGCTATCAGCTAAGTGCCTTCCGGCATTTGTGCCATAGACTTTAATGGCGTTTGGGGGTGTGAGAAGAATCCACCACTCACCGTCCACATCCAACAATACCAGAACTGGCTTCAAATCATTTCGATGGAACCAACAAATAGACCTCTTGTGCAGGTCTTCAGTTCAAGACTAATCAATTTCAGAATTCATAACTTCTTGTATATATCAACACGAAGAAGCAACAATCGATTATACAACAGCAATCGACTACAGGCAACTGATTATACAACAACAATCAATTGGAGATTAGATGAAGAAGAATCAGTCTTCAATCAACTAATTTGACCCTGTCTAGGGCACAGAAAGTAGGAACAATTCCCAAGAACAAATTCAATAATCAAATATTCGATAGATGATTAACTTCACAAATGAGCCTGTATTTATAACTCCTTGGCCTCCATAGTTTCCAAAAACCATCATCAGTTAACTGCTCTTTATAATATAAACTTCCAAAACATTATAATAATAATAAAGTATTATTATTATTATAATAACACCTTAATATTAATTAATAACATATTGTTAGTAATTAACACAAGCAATTATCAAATATAATTCTGATGATAATTCCTGCAACACCTGCCATACTGACTGACCAACATGCTCATCACTGCCCTGCCAAAAATGGCAATTGCCAAATATAGACTTGCTATAAATAGTAAGTCCCCAATCCACGAAACTGCATAACTGAATATCGTTTGGAGAATTGACCACTGTCGATACTGCCCTGTCAGAAATGGAAACTGACCAACTGACTTACTAAAAATAGTAAGTCCAAACTTACTAAAAATAGTAAGTCTGCTAACTGGGACCCTCAAAACCCTGCATCAGCTCACGAGGGTCGTGATGATGAGCTGGTCGTGATGATGAGCTGACCAATTCACTGTCATAACCTACTAAAAATAGGGTCATCACAGTCCACCCTCCCCCAAGATTGCTTGTCCTCAAGCAATCACCGGAACAAGGAACGTCACAATCCACCTGGGTCCCAATGAAAAAAGTATACCCTGCTACTGGCATAAACTGTAGGCCACTGTAGCATCACCCAAAGTGCAAAACGGATGACTCGGTAGAGAGACCCCAAATAACCGCTCACCCAAACTCCTGCACTGAATCTGTCTCTGCCTGGATCCCGAAAGAAGTGAGCTTCAGGATCATCAAAAACCAAGAAGTATGGGGGACTCGGATCCCCGATATACTAAACTCCCCCAGCACACCCAACAAATCTATAGTGAGTGTGTAGATCCTCTGCACAACACTAATGACTACCTCTGTACCAAACTGTCCCCGAGCCTAGATATCCGCCCACTGTATAATCTTTGTAGTCACAATAACTTTCCAAGTTTCTTGGTACTGACTTGC
>MU228530.1:1064273-1088921 GCA_018584345.1 Thuja plicata | reverse complement strand
GAGCCCATCCCATAACGGATGATAAGGGCTAGGAGCCAATCCACATCTGTGTGCCATCAACTCGTCAACATAAGGATCGAAGGAAAAATAATGAGCACTCCTCACCATGTACTGACGGTAAAAGGCTCCACCCTCTGTCAAAGGCTCATCATTCCCTAGTCGTGAACCCAATGATGGCTCCAAGCTCATACTCTACAAAATCGGTGGGACAGGATCCTAAGTGACTCTCTCAACAAACCCAACCTCAAACTCTCTGTGAGGGAGCATCGTAGTCGTCGTGTGCTTCTGAGTAAGCTCACTCACCTCATCCTCTCTATCCAAGAGTGCCTCATAAGTTGTACTTCCCCACTCTATAAGGTGATCACGATCGGCTACCAACTGAAGGTAATCTCATCACAGAATCCTGACAGCCTCCTGTAATGAATGAATCTCTGCAAGGGCCAAGTAACAACCACCAAGCTCATCATCCATAGGAGAACCCCATCCATGAACAGCCAGCAGTTGCCGAGCAGCATCAAAATGTTCAACTGTGGTAACAATATCGCACTCGCTAGCTCTCAACTGATTAGTCACATGATGACTATGAATGGTCGGTCCTCTATGCAACACCTCTGGCATGCTGTCCATACTGCAAATAGACATGGCATCCAAGGTACTCCTCTCAACAACACTATCTCCCAGTGAACTGTCCACTGAGATCTGTGAACTGATAGCTGAGCTCATGTCCTCCAATGGAGTATCAGCATCTGACACGTCTCTGTCGAACTCCTCTGTAAATGAAGAAGCTGCTATAGAATCTATCTCGTCAACACTCTCAGCTGCCTCATCCTCTATATCCTCTGGATAATCCAGATCCTGGGACCGATCTGTACTCTCCAGTAACTCGGAGTCCTCTCCCAGGGTCTACTGCAGACATGGCTCACTACTGGTGGAGTCATCCTCAGGAGTCATATAAGAGGTATCTGAGGCAACCCCAGATGCTAGCAATGACTCTGCTTCTTCAGGTGTCCCTAAAGGAACCTCAACTGACTCCGTATTAACCCCTGAATCTGGGTCATGCTGGCATGAGTCCGTATCTACTATCTCGAACTCAGTACTAGCATTATCACATGTGGCCTCCGTACTCACATCCCTCATACAGGAGGAAACTGGCATCTCCTGTACCAACCCCATCGCATGACTGCCGCTATCCCGATCTGTACAATCTGTCCCATCCCCTCAAGGCAATCCTCAAAGGTGGTATCCTCCTGGACAACTGAACTAGAGTCACTGTCTGACTCGATAATACAATCGGGTGTGGTAATGACATCCACTGCAGTCGTCATCTCCTGCTGTATCACCGGATCATCAACACCACAACAAGATAGCTCCATGCTCTCGCCTATCCCCTCTGAGAGGTGTGCTGCCTCTCGCTCCGGTGCTATACTACGACAACTGATATATATATATCTCCGATGACAAGTCCATCCTCAAGAGCAACTAGACCATCAGAGGCAACCACTGCATCAACTGTATCTGCATCCACTGCAGCAACTACACGGGAAGCCTCAACCTGCTGAAGCTCAGTCCTGCAGTCTACCACTAGTACTGGCATGACCACCTATCTATCATCAGATACAAGGGTAGGTGTCGTACTATATACTGGTGGGTCTACATCTCGGACACCTGTCGGGGAAAGCTCAAGCCTCCTACCCTGCAATCTCGATGACGGTCTACAGAAAGCAGAAACTATGTACCTGGCTGCTCTATCCACTGTCTCTAGATCCGACAAACTGTCTGCCAGCCTCTGCTGATGATGTCTAAGTCTCTCCATCAATGTATCTATCCTGTCAGTACTCCGTGTACTGCTGCGCCGGCTCTCAGAACTAAGCCGCCTGTATCTCTCCATAATTGACTTCTCAAATAATAATAAAAATAATGAACCCGATTTCCCTGCAGGCTGGCAAGAAACCGCTCTGATACCACTGTGCTGAGCCTCACTTGGCCTCATCAGTAAACCATCTAAATTTTACCAATTTCCGTACAAATCATACTTTTGACATTTCGTCAAACAGTTGGCAAGCAATCTAACACAGAGCTTAATCTGACTGGTAGATAATTTCAATTGCTTTGTTTGATATTATGATGTTTCCACCAACGATTTGCAAATAGATTTTGGAAGGCACATAGGTATATATAATTTCCTTTGTCTCAATAATCACAGCTCTTCAACAATTCTATTGGATTTTTGCACAAGAATGATAATTGTCTAACCAATCACTTATGATGTATGCAATTCTAAAACGAAGCTACTCAGCCAGCATATACATTCTATTAAACATGACATACACAATTCACTGCTGGAATAATTGTTTAAGAGTTTATTGCACATCGTTTGACTTACAACTATTACAAATTATTGTGAAATAAAGGCGTGATAAATACCATTTGCCTTATGCTTTTATTTCTTAACCAATGTTGGTGCCACCCAGCAGGATGCACACCAATGTTGATCGCAGCCCCCAACTGATGGTCCCAAATTGCTGTTATACCCACGCAGCTCCTGGATATACCACCCACGGCTTGCAATTACTCATGCGGCCTCCTCTGCAAACTCCCACGGCCTGCAATCTTCTCGCGGCCTTGTCTGCAATCAACCCACGGCCTACTATGCCTCACGCGTGACTGATAATGGCAGCTTGGTAGGTGTTGCTGCAAGGTGATTACGCTAACTCCATGTCTACCCGCATTTTCCCACAACCCGCAGCTCTGTACTCACCAGCTATCAGCTAAGTGCCTTACGGCATCTGTGCCATAGACTTTAATGGCGTTTGGGGGTATGAGAAGAATCAACCACTCACCGTCCACATCCAGCAATACCAAAACTGGCTTCAAATCATTTCGATGGAACCAACAAATAGACCTCTTGTGCAAGTCTTCAGTTCAAGACTAATCAATTTCAGAATTAAGAACTTCTTGTATATATCAGCACGAAGAAGCAACAATCGATTATACAACAGCAATCGACTACAGGCAATTGATTATACAACAGCAATCGACTACAGGCAATTGATTATACAACAGCAATCAATTGGAGATTAGATGAAGAAGAATCAGTCTTCAATCAACTAATTTGACCCTGGCTAGGGCACAGAAAGTAGGAACAATTCCCAAGAACAAATTCAATAATCAAATATTCGATAGATGATTAACTTCACAAATGAGCCTGTATTCATAACTCCTTGGCCTCCATAGTTTCCAAAAACCATCATCAGTTAACTGCTCTTTATAATATTAACTTCCAAAACATTATAATAATAATAAAGTATTATTATTATTATAATAACGCCTTAATATTAATTAATAACATATTGTTATTAATTAACACAAGCAATTATCAAATATAATTCTGATGATAATTCCTGCAACACCTGCCATACTGACTGACCAACATGCTCATCACTGCCCTGCCAAAAATGGCAACTGCCAAATATAGACTTACTATATATAGTAAGTCCCCAATCCACAAAACTGCATAACTAAATATCATCTGGAGAATTGACCACTGTCGATACTGCCCTGTCAGAAATGGAAACTGACCAACTGACTTACTAGAAATAGTAAGTCAGCCAACTGGGACCCTCAAAACCCTGCATCAGCGCACGAGGGTCGTGATGATGAGCTGACCAATTCACTGCCATAACCTGCTAAAAATAGGGTCATCACAAAATTTGTGTGAAGAAATATCCTTACAGCGGTGTATATGTATGAGTGTTTTTAAATATATTTGTTGAGAATTATAAGCTCTGATTCGGTCATATAAGATATTGTGAGGGAGGAGATACTAAAGGAAAACTATGAAATTGAATCAATCTATGGTCGTTGTTGTAGTAGTCTTAAAAGAAGCCTATCATAACAATTGATTTCTGTAAATAAAAAATAAAATACTTTTATATACTTATGAACTAACAATTTCAATAATCTAATTTGAGGTTATATATTTTAAAGTCAAAATTTGTAAATTTGGAAAAAAAGGAGGATAAAATTATTTTTTTAAATAGTTTTGATCAGAATTATAGTAAAATGATCCAGCAACCAAAAGACAAAAAACAAAACAACAAAAAAATAGGGGAACTGCAGGAACTAGGCAAACTCTAGGAGAGTGCCTTCCGCTTCCTTCTTAGCCTCAGAGACCTTCTTGATGGCAGCATTGAAGTCCGAAAGCTCGGAAATCCTGTCTTGGATTTTCTTCTTCTTGGCCGAACGCGTGCGCTTGCCCGGACATGCATTTTCCACGTTGTCTTTTTCATCATCAATCTTCACATTTGGGGAGCCAAAATCCAACTCTGATTTAATGAAATTAAAACACTCCATAGCAGAACCCATGAAGATATTGTTATCCTTCATGTGTTTCTTCAAAGTGTTCTCCAAAATGTCAAATCTATCATGCAGAGTCTTCAAATTTTTTTCATCCTCGTTCTTTTTACCATCAACCCCGGCCGACCCAGAATCTTGTTTACCTTGGATATGATCAACGCGAGCAGACAGAGCTCGAAAGCTGAGATGGAGGCTTTTGATTTCCTTAAATACCCATTTCATCAGACAAAACAAGTATATTGACATTGCCTTCGCAGTCTGAAGAACTCCAAATGTGGACTCAATTATGTCGTCCATATCATCTTGAAGGAGCTGGACATTCCGCTCCTGCATATCCACCAATCCAGAGAATGGAATGTTCCTTGAACTAGCAGGATGTTGCCCTTCTCAGCAGTGTCGTGACCTGAGGTTTCCTCCTCTTTCCTCTCCGACTGCACTTCCATAACCACCTCAAGCTTCAAAGAGATGACATTTCATTAAAGTTATATGATAGTAGAATATAAATTATAGATTAAAATAACTTTAGTTAAGAGTTGAGGATTAGGAGATGACATTTCATTAAAGTTATATTATATATGATCTTGGTTTCATATTTATCGTGTTGCATTTTGTAGTGAGCAAGACTTGATTTTATAAATTATTCAAAGCTATATTTCAACTTTACAATAGACCAAAGAGAATTACATTATTATATGAGATGTTTATAAGAATGACATAGACTAAAATATCTTTGGTTAAGAAATAAGTATTTAGGGATATCTCTCTATCGAATTCATATGAGAAAATGATCTAATAAATCTCATGTTTCATGATGTTGGAGTCTTACACTTCAGAAGATACATTTTTTAAAGATTATTCAAAACTATTTAACTTCACAAACATCGTAAAAAATTATTAATAAAATCACAAAATTAAAATAAATGCACTATTAGAAATCTATAAAATAAAATATTTTTTTAAGGTAATGAAGGATTGCCAATAAACTAGAGATGTTCCTCCACTAAACAACCCTAGCAGAAGCCAAAACTGAACCAACTCAAAGCTCGCATAAATCTGCACCACAGAGGACGTATTTCCGAAAACCATTACACAGATGGCTTTGAGAAGCAGCTTAGTTTCTTACAAAACCCCTTAAACCCACTATTAAATATGTTTGGTTGGCAGTTATGCAGAGTTCCTCAAGTGGATCATCTCCCTTGTGGGTGTTGATCATATAAACTGTTGGGTGTTTTTGTTAATGATATGTCTTTTAATGGAAAAAAGGGAATGCGTTAATGAGTTTTTCTTCACAGGGTCTTACAAGCTTTTTAAAAAAAATAATTTCTGTGAGAAAATTAAGAATGTTGATAGAAATATGTGTTGCAAGCTGTGGCCATAGGGTGAAACTTGTGGCTATGCATTTAACTAAAAAATATTTTATAATGATAAATTTCCAATTCAAAGAGTCTCTTTTATATCAAGTAATTTTCAGTTAGTTCAATAGATGCTTTCTAGACTAAACAAAAATACGTAATTCAAATAGAATGCAAAGTGACACTTGAAGATATATGACAAAAAATTTATTTAATGTCTCTAGCAATTAGATTCTTTCAACAACCTATATTCCTTTAGTTTATAAATGGACACCTCTTTAATACTTTAATAACTATGAGGTACAAATTATATATAAACTAAGGAAGAGAGTGTAAGATTGAGTGGGATGTAGTGTAGGAGATTTAACAGTACAGATTCAAGAGAAATAATCAGTTTGTTGAGCTTGTTCTCGAATGTCAAGAGAAATAATCAGTTTGTTGAGCTTGTTCTCGAATGTCAATAAGAAATGAAAGGAAGAAATAAAGGTAGAAAATACGAAATAACAATTAGCATTACATTAAGAATATTCATGTTTTCGAATTGTAAATTTCCCTCTAGTGAAGAAGGGGGTTGAGATTAATCGATCATAACGGCTAGTTTCCCCAATATTAAACTTCCCAAAGTAAAATCACTTATGTAGTTTAGACATCTTTCATACAATATTTTGGTTCATACTTTCTATTTGTACTTTCAAAGCAAGGTCAAAATTCCAATGAAACATGATAAAAAACCTACATATGCCATCTATTTTATAAATCAATAAGATACAATTTTAGAATTTTGACTACTAACGAAAAGATATCCTAAAAAAGATGCATTCTTAATAATATAAATATCTTGATGGATCACACAAAAATATCTTTACATCGTAATTTAGCTTTAATTTAAAACAATATATATCTGAAGTTCACTACAAAATATCCAACATTACATGTTATTCAATATTAACTAAAATAAACAAGCTTCTATCAAAGCACATTTTGTTGTTTTAGTTATCAAGATTCTTTTCGACAACCTGTATTCCTTTAGTTTGTAAATGGACATCTCTTTAATACTTTAATAAATATGAGGTGCAAATTATATATAAACTAAGGAAGAGAGTGTAAGATTGATTGGGATGTATGTGTAGGAGATTTAGCAGTTCAGAGACGAGAGAAATAATCAGTATGGTGAGCGTGTTCTAGAAAGTCAATAAGAAATGAAAGGAAGAAAAGAATCCTCACTTAAAAAAATACGCGCACAGGAAAAACCTTCATTGACATTTATATATGAATCCAAGTATAATAATAAGGTTAAAATAATTATGATAATTTGTATTACCATACAAAATTTTAACATATCTAAATAAAGCATATTTTATGTTAATTAAAAGTATTATATCATGTTATTTTTGAATCAAATATTTATCTTCCTAATAATTTTTTTTGATAAATTATTTTCTTGTCAAATTCCCTTACAAAAAAATTGATTAAATTTCTTTACTACATTATTAGAATCTAGATTACTTTTATATTCATATTTAAAGAATTATAATTTTTTTAATAGGTGGAATCTTTCACCATATTCCTTTACTTTAATATAGATAGTTTTAGGAAGTTCAAATCACAATAAAGTTTATAATATTTTATTGATAAAAATTATTGCATTTTTTCTCATAATTTTCAAGATTAAGCAATCATGGTAATGAGAATTCACATGTTTTAAATGTATTCTTAAGTGTTGAAAAGAAACTATTTTTATGTTGTTCATTTAGGTTTGTTTTGATATGCATTTTAATGATAGTTCACATGTAATTCGAAGTGATGAAATAAAGAAATTCTCACAAGCAAATATGGATGTACTTTCACCCATATTTTTAAGTCTACAATAACTAGGTTGTCTTTTATGTATTATCCAATGAACAAGATTGTACTTTTTATCTTAAAAATGCAAATAATTTTATCATATCTTGTCTCCATCGTCACTCTTTCTAACTCATATGTGAATCCAATCTTCATATTTTACTATTCATTGTTGTAGTTCATAAATATTGATGTAGAACTAATCTAGGTTGGTTCTTTGGTTGCGGATTTGAACCTGATTTAAATTTATGAAATTAGATTCATTGTTTCTCTCTCTTATTACTTATTGTGTATTTCAAAAAAATTATAAAATTATTTGAAATTACATTTTATGTGTGATGCATTCAAAGTTTAGTCTAATTCAAATGAATCCTCTAGGAAGGGCCCATTATTTTTTTAGTAGACCAAGAACTTGATTTCAAGTTAGTAAAAAAATTACAATACTATCATCCTAGAAGCATATAATAAAGTTATTTGTTCTCAACCTATGCAAGGATCTTGCTTCACACACATATTTCCATCAACTTCCATGAACAAAAAATAAACTTTAGGAGATTTACTTGAGCGTCGTTGTGGGTGGGCTAGCTGGATGCAAAGACTGCTAGTTGTTGGAAATCATAGTCACAACTTCTTCCACAAGCAATTAGGGATATCCAATCTTCAAACTCCTCCAGCGAAAAATACTCCAATTACTCCAAAATGGCTAGAGAGTTCAATTAGCAAGAAACACAGTGTAGTCCCCATTTCACTTTGAAATGAAGATATGGTTAGTAAGTGTCTTGGAAAAGTGACTAAAGCAAAAATACTCAAAATAGAGGCTATTATAGATGTAGATGAAGATACTTGGCATTGGATGGTAGAAATAGCCAAGGCTTTTGCAGACAAGGATGTGGAAGATGCTTCTTCCAAATATTCACCATTGAAAGGGTTAATTTGGGAATAGATTCACGACCCGCTGATGTAGAGCATTTAGAATCTTCCACCAAGAAGATGTTATCTAGGTCCTGGAAGGATGAAAGGGATAAAAAGGTACTGAAACAAACACTAAGACATGGAAGAATACATTAGCGCTATCGATAACCCTGGTCCATAGCCGCTCTCCCTAGTTCCTCAATCATTTGACCCTAAATCGCTTGTGAACCAAAATCTTCTAGATCAGATTCAGAGGAACAAAATAATTGTAGAGGTATTCCACGATTGGCTGGAATCAATAGTGTAGCAAGGCGTTGATTATATCACTAATTTGGTGAGAATTCATGGTCATGCAATGACATCAAGTAAAGAATTGGATACAAAATTCAATGCATGGGAGAAAGAAAGAACTACTCTAGCAGCAATAGTAGGGAAAATGAATGATGTGCATAAATACAAGATTATGAAATTCCTTGCTGAAAATTTTGTATATGGTTTACCTGATAATGTACTTTATGTCTCTAAGAGTAACAAATGGAGAAACTTAGTCATCAAATAGGGACCTGAGGAACTGGTTGAGCAACTAATAGAACTAACAAAGCTCACAAATATTATGCAGAAGCACATGAAGTGCATTGATATTAAGTTTCTACAAGAAGACGAGCAAAAAATCAGGGAGACTAATGAGATGATCAAAAGCTTCAAGGAGAAGATAAAAACTATTAAGGAAACCAAAGCTATGACTACCGAAGATTTATCTTGCCTCGTGAGGATTGAATCAATGCTAACCGTCTATCTTGATCATTTGGAAGCACACAAAGAGAAGGTAACCAAGGTTAGAAAAGATAAAGAAGTTTGGAAACAAAGGATCCTACACATCGGGTTTCCACATCACAAAATCATTCTCAAGTTCTCAGCTACACACCTGGAGTGGAGGAAAATATCTGGCATACCTTCAGCACAAAACCAACCAGCAATTCATTTTATTAAACAAAAAAAATAAACAATTTATTCTTTTTCTTTTAAGGTTTCTTAGACTTAGCTACAACTAGGGATGGTTTTCTAGGACATTTTTTTTATACTAAGGATCATAGTGTATAATTAAACTATCCTATAATCTGTTTTTGGAAAGTGCATTTGGCCACATGGAGAAATAATAGGTGTGACTCCTATTTCAGACGGCATACTAAAATAATGAGTATTTTAGGAGTATTAAATTTTAGTGGCCAAATTATTATTAAATCATTAAATGGCTTATTATAAAGTTATAAATTAACTTTATAATTTCACTTAAGTTGAGGGTTGAGTCATCTTTGGAAGGGGCCATTTATTTAATTGATTATAAGCCTAAGTCACATTATTATTATGAAAGGAAGTTGTTAAAAAAGAGTTGTGTTGAGTGGAATTGATTTGGGAAACTTTTGTTAATGAAGGATTATAAATATGAGCCCATTTGATGAGAAAAAGGCATCTGATTATTTGATTATCTTATTTGCTTATTCTCTTTGTGACATTCTTGAAGGTCTTATTTTTCATGCCCTTGCTGAAGAAAAGGGTCTGATTTCTGAGTGGTGTCTTTGCAAGTTTGCTGCTGAAGTATAGCAAAATTGCAATTACTTCTCTACTGTATCTGCTGCGACTGAGAAGACTATTTATTTGCATCTTCCATTACTGTTCAACTGTGGCTAGGAAGATATTGTGGTGCTGAAGAAATTTTGGTTGTTTATGTTGAGCTTGTTGTTGCTAAAATTTCAAAATAAAATTGAGGACAGTTATTATATATCCATATCCATCATTGTTCTGTTCATCCCATTTTACATGCCTCTCTGTGGACTACAGCCCCTTGTTTTTCAGGTTTTGAAAACCCCTTCAGTCCAAAGTTAGTTTAATGTTAGTAGTTAAATAAATAGTTGTCTTGGGAGTCATTCCCATAAAAGAATTTGAGGCAGTTATTCACAGGAATGTGATGCTTTATAAGCATTTGCATTCAACATTGTAAAAGACCAAATCAAATATTATTTTATGTTTCAATATTCCTGTGTAACCATGGTTTGATTTATTATTTGTTTGGTTGCTCTATAATTTCAGTTTGGTATCAAAGCATTATACTTTCCTATTCCTAGACATTTGAATATCATTTGCTGCAGTTGAAAAGCCATTGGAAGGGTTTGCTGAGATTTTTCAGCAAAGATATCGTGGATGGAGGGTTGTTTTTTTTTTCCCGGATGGAGAGTTTTCTGATTTTTTCCAAAAAAAAAATCATTGAGGGTTTGGCATGATTTTGTCCAAAAATCGTGATCTTCTATTTCTGGGTTTTCTGATTTTCATGATGGGTTTTTTTCTTTTTTCTGTGTAGTTTTGTCATTAAAAAATTGTGGTTTTTTTCAGATTTCTAAGTTCGTGGGGTTTTACTCAATTTTTCCAAAAAAAAAATGGTTTGCTGGGGTTTTCTATGGTTTTTTGAAAAAATTGTGGGTTTTTTTTCCTTTTTTCCCTCAAAGCGAAGGTTTTGACAATTTTTTAACAAAATCGTGGCGTCTTCAACAAAATGTTTTGACGATTTTTTTATAAAATCGTGGTGTCTTGTAGAGTGCTTTGGGTCATACCTTGAGTTTCAAGTGTGAACATTGTTCCTACAAATGTACTGGAATTTACTGGTGTTTCATGGGTGTTGCTATTTTTGAAGACTTTTGGTAAAAATCATTGTTTTTTAGAGTTGTGAAGTTTTTGAAGCTGATCTCAGTGTCTCTAGATAAAGGGAGGGGCAGCTTTGTTACCCGACATCATGTTGGAAGGATTATGGTAAACTTAGTCATATCCAGAAGTTCTACAACAAGAGACTTCTGATTAGGAGGCAACCTTCTATTCATTCATGGCCAAATGACCCGCAAATTTTGTCAAGTCTTTTGGAGGGTAGTTAGTTAAAAAATCGACCATTAAGGGAGAGTATTAGATTAATATTAAATTACCTCATAATGGTCATTTAAGTCACTTAATGTATCTGGTCACTTAAGGTATCTTAAGATGTATCTGGTCACTTGATGTATCTAGTCAATTAGATAGTTTAGTATCTCAATTAGATAGTTTAGATAGTTTAGTATCTAGTCACTTGTTATGGTAAATTGATGTTGTATTAAACAGAGGAGATGAAAGCTCCTTATATAGATTTACAAAGACGATGTTTCTAAAAGAAACAATTGTGAACTAAAGACAAATAGAAACTGCCTTATAAACTAAAGGCTAACTAAGATGACCCTTAAAGAAATATTACAATATTCTAATAAAATGGACGCAGCACACAATGATGAATTGATTCAGTCAATGAAAATGAAGCTAGAAAATAAATTTCTTTTAACATGGGTTTACCTGATCATCCCTATCCAAATCTGTCTCAGGCCAATTAGCCTCTAAAAGTGTTCTACTTCCAGCCATTTCTGATTCCATATAATTTCCTTCCCTCTCTGCATCACTGCTGAAATCGAGAGGATCCATCCCCAAATTCCTATCATCTAAAATTAACAAATTATATATTTGTGTTACTAATTTATTTTTAAAAATGTGAAATTAATTATTTCTAGATGCTTCAAATAACTCCTACATAACAAAGAGGGGAAAAAACATATAAGACTGCTAATCTAAAGCCCAAAACAGAAAGGACATAACCTGTTAGACCACAACTGTTGTCACGCATAAATTCTTCTGTTCCAATGATGTGAGGAAGGTTTCCATCATTCCACCCAACCTTCAACATATATAAATAAGGTAAGTAGCTGTTTATGCCAAAGATTTGGAATCAATAAAACTTATTTGACAGCCATATATGGCATTAATGCAATAACACTGTTTGCAACAAAGAACTAGAGTATGTAATAATGAAAATTTGCTCGTTGTTTGAAAACTACACACTACTGAAATCACAAAATTGAGACAAACTAATTTAGTGGAAAAGGAGCAGACAGTTCTCTCTTGAAGATGAATTATAATGCGAGGAAGAAAACAGACTAAAGTAGGATCCAAAATATACTTGATGACTGAATGTGAATTGAGTTACATGCTGCACTAGGAGGTAAAAAAGAAACTGAAACAAACTTTTATAGTGCCGTATACATAAATTTAATTCGTTAAGTGATTAGATTACAATGTTAGACGGAGACCAGTGCCAAATACAGCAGGTAAAGCTGAAACCAAATACAAAGTGGAAGAGCGTGTAGAAAGAAGAAAAAATGAAACTATATGACATCTAAATGCATGTTCAGCTATGTGCCTACAAGTAACAAAACTCTAAGCTGTTGGTAAAGAGTGACCTTGAAAATTAAAGAATGGTTGTAAGAATTTCTCATAGCAAGAAAGACTAGATGAACATTGGAGTAGAATTTATGTCTCTTAACTTGCAAAAAAACAGCTTATCACTATACACATTTTGCTGATATCTAACTATCGTAAAACCCAGCTAAATATGCCCCGAATGCATCAAGCAATTACAACATGTAGTGCCTACTCATTGCACATGGTACTAGATTTTATACATACTTTGCTCTAATATGCTCCATTACCCACCTTATGTGGAATGGCTTCTGAAGTATTTCTGGAAGTCTTCTGAATATATTGCCTGTATGCATTCCAGCCTGTAACTAATGCTTCTTTGTATCTGGGTACTATATCCTCTTCATAACCTTGTGCAGGCAAAGATGCTTCTGAAAATTGTATGCTAAAATCTAAATTTGGATCCCCTATATCATCAGCTTCATATACACGCTGTAAAAGAAGTAAGTCAACAGACGAAAATTAACAAAAGTATAATATTACTATTCAGGTCTATGACAACTTTGCGCAACAAACATTCAATCTTGTCAACAATCAAATATCATTCAATTACTAAAAGCATTCAAACATCTCGATCTGGTAACATTAACAGTGCTTCTAGAAATCCATCTCATATTTCTTGACTAGCTATCCAATGCAATATGCATATCTTTGAAAACTCAACTATTAGTTGAATTGTGTAACCCTATAGTACTTAACTTAATAATTCTTACATTTTCAATGTACTGAGTATTTGAAAGTGCCCTGAAAGAGTTAAAGGTATTGTAGAAATCCTGTTCAACATCTCCAGTCAGCTCCAACAGTTTGTGTACATTCTCAGTCACGTTACTTGCTTTTCTCTTGAACCTTTCTGAAAACTCTTCCAGCCATTTTAGCACCTGCAAAGGCAAATCCTTTGATTATTTCTTATTTCACAGAAAAATGTGCAAGATGAAAGAAACACTTCACTTGATGGTTGGCCAAGTAACCAGCTGAAGTGATACCTTAAATACTGGAAATAACATAACTGCATAACTTTCAGAATGCACTTTGCTTTCATAAAAGTAGTAGGAAAGATTTTTGTGACCATAACAAAAAATTTCCTATGACATTGTATCGTGTGATAACAAGAAATGAACAGAAACTTATCAGTTCCAACATTCAAGAGAGGGATCAGGGATGATGAATCATAAACTGATTAAGATGCAAATAATCAGCTCACCAATTATGAATACCATCATGTGACTATTCAAACAAGTTCTGAAAAATGTATAAACAAACTTCACAGAAACAGGACAGTCATAAATATTCATTCAAACACTATGACAAAGCATTAAGAAATATAAAACAACAGCAATGACCACTTGACAATGATTTAAATATACCAATTTGGTCTGGAGAAATGCAAGAAAGGAGAACTCCACTTTTAAGAAGCAAAACAGTCTCCAATTCCACTGTAATCAGTTCATAATAATCAAGGATGATGTATGTAGGTATGAAGACAACAAATACAGCTAATTAACTGGTTACAAAAACTAAACCACACACCAATAAACTGATCTGTTCCAAAAAAAAGTCTGTTCTCACATGACCAACAATGCAAAAATCAACTTGCTAGTAAGGTAAACATGAGTGCAAACATATGTGCAGGTTCCAAAACATGTTTAAATAAGTGTCCACACATTTCCGAGGTTGCAGGCACATAACACAATGCATGAAAGAAGAAACAAACAGTTGCAACCCTTCAAATTACATGTTCAGCACACAGAAACAAGTTTGCTGGTTCTCAGATAAATAGTTTGCTGCTTCTAATGAATTTGCCAGGGCCAACGATTGTTTGGCGCAGCAGTCAATGATCTCACCAGGGTGTTTAGCCTATTTGGCAGGGTCCGCGTGTGTTTGAAGCCTGTGCAAGCAAGGAACTCACCAAAAGAACAAAAATCCAAGTTCAATCCTGCATGCAAGTCCCTCTTTTTTAACAAAATACTTCCTATCACCCTAACTCATCAACCCTACATACATATCCCTAATGTTCAAGAACTGATAAATATCCACTTAGTCTCATGAAGGGACTCCTTGACTAATCATATTTGACAGAAACAGAGAAAAACAAACCTTACAATTGTGATCAGGATCCAATTTTCGGATCATGCCTCCCCAATTAGGAGGGTCTTTTTATCTTCAATAACTTAGGGACTCATTAAATATGGAAATATTTTATGAATAATTACACTTAAGACTTATTTAGCTAAAATAAAAGACTTTCACTTTAGTCCTTCAAAGTGAAATAACAAATAGACTAACTTGAACTCCTATTCGAGCAAGAAATTCAACAATTCCATTATAACTCCACAGTTGTTCATTGTATTACTTTAGGTAAACCATCATTTGTTTCCTATACATAACCGAACTTAATCACTCTTTGTTTTATCTTATGCAAGCTCTACAATTAACCTAGCATCATCCCCGGCTACTTTAAGACAACCTTAAAGCTTAGAAAATTTGAAAACATCACTAACACTTTAAAATTATTTGGCAATGATCCCAGGTGTGCACTTTTCTTTTTTGTTCTGAAATTTGAATTAGGAGTTATTGTGTGTGCTTTGCTTTGCTTTGCTTTCTACTTCAAGTTCTTCATTTGATAAGCTACCTTGATGTTCAAATTTAGGTTACTGATTAAGTTTATAATCAGATTAGATGTATGCCATTGTTTGAATCTTTTCTTTAGTTTGCTTGTTTGCTCACAATATCCATATTAACATCCTATTGGTAGCTTCACAATTGATTGTGAACTTGTATCTCAGGTCTATGCTAGCGATTGCAGCAGTAGAATGGCATGTTGCTTCTGGATTTTGTTACGATATATGGGAGGTGGCATGTTAGACTTACAGGCATAAAATTCTTTACTTCATACTCATTGGATATTTGCTTCATTGTTGCAGAGGCTTATGTTCCTGGTAGCCTTATTAGCATTGCATTTTTAGCTTTATGTTGCCGCCCTACCATTACAAATAGAACTGCCAGTTGCTTACTAAATATCAAAGATTGATACTAATAAAACAGTACTAACTTGTTTTCAGATTACCAATACATTAGTATCCATAAAAAATTTGATAAACCTATATATGCATGTTGTTTATTGTTATCTGATTTCAGCTTTGCTTACAGCATAGATACTGTTTTACTGCAATCATGTTGCACGCGTATTAATCATGTTTATTGTCATCTGATTTCAGCTTTGCTTACAGCGTAGATATAATTTTATTGCAGTCATGTTGCATATCTCCTTGAGAACTCCCACTGAGGACGCTTGTGGAAGTAACAACTAGGGCTCTCAAAGACTCAAGCACAACCATTGGTCTCTTCCTTAGATTGATCATTTCTTCTGGTCTTCATCCTATCTACATGAATCATTCCCTTGTTGTCTATCAGCAACCCATCCATGCAGTCTACCACCTCAAATGCTTAGCTTGCTAACTTTGAACTGCCTGTGCTTTAATGCTTTGGTATGTCTCAGGCCATTTACAGCTTCTTGGCTTGCAATCACTTCAAGTTTGTCCTCTGAAGTTAAATCTCTCACTTGGACCATTGTACTTAGATGTTGTGGTTTGAGAATTTTAATCAGTTTCAGTTCAACCTCTCTTGCTTCATTTCTTTCACTTTGCTTTCATATTTTTGTGTTTAGTTACTTTAACAGCCTGGGGTCATCTTATCCCAGATTTTTCTCTAACATAGCTGATTATAATCTCAAAACAACATTGATCTACTTAAGTCATTTGTGAAAAAATAATAAAGCTCCTTTCTTTCTTTCTAATATTTGTGTTTGAAGAGTTCAAATGGAGCAAACGCATAATCCTCTGTTAGTCACACAGATATACCAAGACATAAGGATCATTACAGGATCTTACTTTCAACATGAAAGCAGCTAAACAAACGATAAACACGATCACACATCAGCATATGAAAACCCCAGATATACCTAGAAACTCAGAAGGGAAAAACCACGGTGAGAATGGCTTTTGAATCTATTGCCCAAATCCAGCCTCTCAAAGATAATAATGAACTTATCATTTTTGTTACGCACCAACCAACAGGAATTACAAGCTCAGATGGAGACCCCAATCCCCAATTATATTTGCATGCACCAACCTACAGGAGACACCAATCCCTAATTCAAGAAGCACCAGCTCAAATAATGAGGCACCAACCTCTATTACAACAAGATATATGAAATATAGGTCATGCGGACCTTCAAAGCTTAGGCTTCAACATCTCTTTGATCTAATCTGCTTTAGAACACTCTCACAATGTGCATGGGATCTGTATTTTAGTTCACACACTTTACACAAATTGAGTAGACAGCTTGCACAACTTTTGCCACCATTATCCACCACTCACTCAAACTTGGAATGAAATGGATAAGGAATATATAAGCATTCCAACATTAATTACATCCTATATTCGGCCAAGAACATATTTACAACATCCACAAATCAACCACAAGAATAAACCTTAAGCCAAACGTGTAATAGTCCCAATCCTAAAGCAACATGTTACACCAGGAGTGAGATCACGCTATGCATTACTCAACACAAACACAACGGGTCCCAAACAACCTTCACATGCTTCCTCCAACTAGCACACGTTACCATCATCTGGCACATCCATCAAAAACATCAGCACAATCATCAACTTACCCCAACAACCACTTTGTCACTTATAACTTTTTGTCTGCTCAACCAAATTCTTTGAGACTGGAATAAGAAACTACATGTGTCACTTTGCTTTACTTCCAAACTGCAAGCCATAATACATCTTTGCGGTAGAATGCAGCGTCAAACATCATGCATTGCAACTAGGGGCACATACAGTCCCTGAGCAACAACCTCAGAAAGCTACTGCAGACACATCCAGACAACAGTACATGTGCTAAACAATCAGGGACAGCTAGTACTGGAGCATAATGATAATATTACAAGAGCTATCAAACATACTTGACTCTATCCTTCAAATGCTTTGCATGTCATATAAAAGTAATTAAAAATTTAGCAACTCATGAATACCTTGACAACAATGACAACATGGACAGCTCCTTGACATGCACCTTTAACACAAAGACAACAAAGATAGCTCCTTTGACATCAATTACAATACAATATTCCAAAATCCTCAACCTATGAATTTCATTAATTTGAGCACAGTAATTCTTTAAAAGGCAATCTCAGACATTATGCAAAGGCATCATAAAGAGGAGACAAAGGGTCAGCGCAAGCAACTTTGGTCTTGACTTAAGAAAGGCCACTAATAACATGGCTAAAGCAGAGACTCTTTTAGCCATGATGAATTGCTAATGGCAGGTCTAGGTTAAAGCTCTGGCTAGTTTGTAGAAAAGAAGTAGACCATGGTATCAGAATTGTGTCTAAGTAGGTAGTGTTGGAAAGAGACCAGTAGCTCAGTGCTCACATAGCAAAACATGCTAATGGGTCAAAGATTTGAATCTTAAGTAATCGGTGGAGAATAATATGGTATTAACCCGAACTGGAAGCCCTAAGAAAATAAGTGTTCCTCAACAGACAATGTTGGAAGAATAATCTACACAACATACTTTAAAGAGGTTAATCACCCAATGCTAACAGGATAATATAGGTTTGAGTTGTAGCTAATTCATGTAAAAATAGCATGGTAAATAAACAAGATTAGGGGCTCCAAACACAGAAGCATGTCTCAAATTGGAAGTACATTAGAAACTCACATTAATTTCTGATTATAAATAGATCAATTACATTTTTTTCCTGGTTTTTGCACCAATCTTTTTCGCTACTTTTTGTGATTTTTTGCCTCGCCCTAACCCTGACCAAATTTCCTCCTAATAAACTGAGAAACTTTTTGGGTTTGCCAAGTTGCTCTCGAGAAATATTTTTGCTTCTGTGCCACAAACCCCAAGGCAGCCAGCAGCTTCATGCTTACACAAGATCACTGATTTGAGTCCTAATTAGCTGAGTTCGAGTCTAGTGGCGGATTCATTCTCAACAGGAGAACCAGATTTGGCTGACAACTTTAGACCAAACTCCATAGGTGTAGATGCAAGTTTACAATCTTGCATTCTGAATTTGTCCAACAGAGCCTGTGCATACTTAGACTGAGAGATGAAGATATCATGTGACTACTACCAAACCTCGACACCTAAGCAATAGTGTAGAAGTCCAAGGTCGATCATGTCAAAAGACTAACATAGATTTTGTTTGATTCTCTGAATCAACGATTCGGAACTGCCAGTGATAATCAAATCATCAACATATATAACCAAAATGATGATATCACTACCAATAGTCTTGACATACAAATTTGAGTCAGAAGGACTCCTCTGGAAACCTTGATCTTTGAGATACTTATCAATTTTCATGTACCATGGCCGAGGAGCCTATGTCAGCCATCTAGACTTCTCGTTTTTTGTGCCTCAAAAAGCGTGCAATGGCATCTTTGACCAACTTTCTGTTGGAAGGCAGTCAAAAGTTCAATGGTTCACACAGCCTCAAGCACATACTGGAGAGCATACTGAGCAGGGTGAGTCTTCCTTTTACGCCTTCATGACTAAAAGACTTGCAGATCATGTAAAATCCTCTGCCTGGTATATTGATTCAAGGGCCTCCTGCCACTTCACTCATCGTCGGGATTGGTTCACAGATTTTCAGCCATTCTCAAATTCAATTATTTTTGGAGGGGAAGAGTACACCGTTGTCGGCAAAGGCAATATTCAAATACAGTCTAGAGGAAGGAAACTGCTTTTCTTTGATGTGTACTATGTTCCAGGAATGGAACTCGATCTTCTCTCAGTCAGTCAAATTCTGCGACATTCCCCTCGGCTAGATGTGACCTTCAGTTCGCATCAATGCAGTATCATTGATTGAGAGACTCAGTCTACTGTTGTCGTAAGTGTTGAGGAACATGGCCTTTTCAGACTTGTTGACTCTAGTGATTCTCAAGAGCTTGTTATGGCAGCCCACAGCTCCTCTACAGTACACTCTAGCATCAATGGTATGGGCACTTAAATGTGCACTATCTTTCTCAAGTTGTTCGGGAAGATCTTGTCATTGGACTACCAGAGAGTCGCACCCAGAACCTTGGAGTTTGCAGAGCATGTTAGGCTGGGAAGAAGCATCGCACTCCATTCTCAGATGGCGAGTCCTGGAGAGCTTCTAAGGTATACTGATATCTGTAGACCTATGGGGCTAAAACTTTTGTTACTGGGTCCAGGTATTTTTTTACTTTTTGTTGACGTTACACAAGCCAGCTGATAGAATAATGGGATAAGCGAATAAATATTAACAAAGAACGGAAACGTTCTTATAGAATGTACAAACAAGATTGTTTTAAAAGGAAACATTCAAAGAATAGAAAGAATCTATTCTACAAGATATTTACAATATCTAGAGTGACCATTAAAATAGAAACTAAATAACTGAAGAAGATATTATTCTAATAAGGCCATGAATGCAATACTGTGTGGATTGCCAAAATCTGAATTTGTAAAAGTCATGTACTCTGACACTGCTCAAGCCATGTGGGATAAGCTCAAAAATGCTTCTGAAGGAGATGAAAAAGTGAAGAAGGTCAAACTTAAAACTCATAGGAGATGGTCTAAAAGTTTGAGAATGAAGGAAGTAGAAAATGTTGCAGCTTACGTTTAAAGGGTAGATGAAATTGTGAACTCCCTCAAGGGTCTTGGAGAGAAGGTTAAAGACGGTGTAGTTATTCAAAAAAATCTTAAGGTCTTTACCTTTCAGATTTGATTCAAAGATTTAAACTATAGGAGAAATGGTCGATGTTGATAAGATGTCTATTGACAAGCTTCATGGTATATAGACCGCATATGAGATGAGGACGAATACTGAATCTTCATCAAAGAAAGAGAGAGCCTTTAAAGCTTCTAAGAAAGGAAAACTAAAGAAGTATGTATCAAGTGAAAGTTCTGATGAAGAATCTGATTTTGAAGATGCAGATTTCATTAGGAAGTTGAAGGTACTGGAAAATACAAAGGCAAGAAGTTGGAGCATAGAAATGGTTTTTTTTCCTTGGGAGGTGTTTTTTTTTTTTTTTCGAGCATCAATGTTCAGAAAGGTCTGAATGTCTTGTGTGAAGATTGGCAAAAGGAAGAACATGGTGGCTGTGCGTAGAAGAATGCAGACATAACTTGTGTTATAGTTTTGGTCTTAAATTCACATTTATGGTTGCAGCCTTTCATTGTAATTAAAGAATATTGTTGCAATGTGAGTTAATTTGTAGGTGTTTAGAGATGAGCTCACAAGGTCCATCTCAATATAATCATCAATTATGCAATCTGCTTTAACAGTTGGAGTATGTAGTTGGCTCATGGATTTCAAGTTTACGCCCGAATTACTGCTGCTGTTGTGTCTTTCAATAGATCCATCAACGGATATCTTCAAGCCAAGTCTTTGTATTAATTACTGTTCTGTGAATTTAAGTTGCAATTCTACAAGGCTGAATATAAATCGCACCAGTCATTATTCTATGCATGCCTTGAGCAGTCCATGGTTGTTTGGATATCTTCGACTGGATGGCATCTCTGTAACTTCATTTTGAGATGAGTTGAGGCTTTCCTGTGTGAAGCTGCGTCTGATTCCTCTACATGATTTGCAAAGACACTACAGTGTGCAGCTAATGTACAGGGCACATATTTTTATGTTTTCAGAACTTCTATCTCTCTCACAGCGACGTCTTCTGTATTTTGACCTTGTGGAAAAGGCTATTATAGAGGATATAATACCTATTTTGGTCACATCAAATTTGTGTGTGCTGAGATCTATCTTGAGGAAGATGAGGCAGATAATTATTTCATACCCTTGTATTATGTCCATGAATCTTTTATGTAGTTATTAATTCATTATTTAGTATAGTGAATCGTGTATGCTTCTAGCATTGGTATTTCTCTACAAGATAGGTTGATCCTATGAACTATTAATAATCTCTCTAAAATGCTTCCAGGACAGATCGGGGAGTATAAGGATGAATGAATGAATGAATGACTTTAATGACGTCCACGAGGCCCAGCAGCCTAAGGGACCAAAGGAACTCACAACCTTAAACAATTTCCATAATCCTTTCCAACTCTGATCTTCTTTTATGAATGATAAGAGATTGAATTCAAGTGAGGAAGAGCCCGATGCATCCTGTGAGGAAGTCTTGCAGAAGAATAGAGACATCTCTCGAAGAAGAAGAATCTATTCAGATTGTCTTGTAATCAGTTTCTTCTAAGAGGAGGAAATGACATTCAGAGGGAGTAAAATTCCGAGAATTCAAGGCACGAATTGAGAGTTCCAGATTTAGTCCTTTCCAGACTGTGATTAGGTTTATAGCAAATGAAAAATGAATGCAATTTTATTTTGTATATTCACTAATATGTCTTTTCTTTTCAGGTATGCAGCAAATAAAAGACTTTGGTATTCACAACTGATATTTCAAGTATTAATACATAATGAGAATATGGAAGTATTACAAAACAAATGCTGATAGAAATACTTCTGAATTTCTTGTTGATCAAATATGAGAAGACTTGCATTCAATGTTGTATATGCTTATCTTTGATCGATCAATGATTGAGTATTTATATGGGAGACATGATAGTATCATGTCTCTTCAAAACACTGATCGCTATTGGTAACTGATAATAGTATAATACTAATTGGCATTTAGTAACTCAAAACAATGCATAGTGGTTGGCACCCGATCATAACATAATACACCTGATCGGTGATAATACAAAGTGCCCAATCGGTATGTTGATCGGTATATGATGCTTAATCATGTTCTAACAAATCGATGTGTATAACCGATACTAAGCAATGTGATAACAAGGCATAATGGATACACAGCAAATCGGTATGAATTATAATTGCATATTAATTTGATCATGGGTATAATATGTGATGTTAATCGATCTGGATATTATTATTATGAGAAGAGGTCAAATCAAGTTCAAATATAAATATGTATAAGTATATATATTAATACATATATAATAATAATGATATCCATTATTATTATTATATTAATATTAATATATATATCACAATTTGATTTGTTCTTATAATATTAATATCTTCTTCATTTTTATCTGATCGAAGCTATAAACATCAACACTCCCTCTTAGCTAGGGAAGATAAAATCTATCAAGATGCAAATCACAATAAGTTTGGTAATTGTGAGAGAGAGAAGATATCACCTCACCGTGATATAAGGAGATATGGTATGAGCAGGAACATCAAGTCACATGATATTCACCATATCTCACAAATATCCATGGTATGTGCACTGACAACACGTCTCATGATGTCTACCATATGGATATTGTATCATGGCATGTCCACGGATATTACGTCACATAATATCCCCCATGAAGATCTCTAACTTCTCTCTCATAGAGAAGAATCCAATAAAGTACATTTCAAGAAATCCTGATGCTAAGACTCCCTCTTAGCAAGGGCTTCGTTCTCCACAACTCCAAGCTAGTCACAAAAAGAACAAATTTTACTTTGTCGGGAGGCGTACCTTGTCTATATACTAAAGAAACCATCTCTATGATCTACTCCCTCTGAATCACTATGATCAAAATCCTCAAAGATCAATTGGGCAGATCCTCTAGTAGCTCCCTCTGTTACGGAAGCATACATGATCTTAATCATGAAAATGTCTTGCTCCAAGAGACTCTCATCATCTGGTACATGATCATTTACACCATGTTAAGATTTTGATCACAACGTTATTATTAGGAGTAGTTTCTTGTACACAAATGTACTTGTCTGATTCCATAGTAACATGAGTGAACGTAATAAACTGTGGATTTATCCCCACGCTTGGCAACACCAAACATTCATGATAATGTGGCTTTCATGTGAAGCTCCAAGTACATGTATCAACCTCTTGACTTTCTCGTCCAATGTTGCCTCAAATGTTAGACTTCTTCTGAGTGTGATATCAACCTTCTTCTCGCCCAAGGTTGCCTCTAATAGATTGTCACACTCCCTCTGAAACTGATGTCTATCTTCAATTCAGTTCCATAACTGCAAGTATCAAGTTTTCTTTCCCTTGAATGCCATGCAATTTCTTATGCTTCTTGATCCGTCCTGAAGGCATTCCAAAGAGAGATTACAAATAGTTCATAAAACTAAATTGTCCTGAAGGGAAATACCAGTGATCAGTTTCTTCTAAGAGGAGGAAATGACATTCAAGGGAGTTAAATTTCGAGAAATCAAGGCACGAGTTGAGAGTTCCTGATTTAGTCCTTTCCAGACTGTTATTGTGATTAGATTTATAGCAAATGAAAAATGAATGCAATTTTATTTTGTATATTCACTAATATATGTCTTTTCTTTTCAGGTATGTAGCAAATAAAAGACTTTGGAATTCACAACTGATATTTCAAGTATTAATACGTAATGAGAATATGGAAGTATTACAAAACAAATGCAAATAGAAATACTTCTCAATTACTTGTTGATCGAAAATGAGAAGACTTGTATTCAATGTTGTATATGCTTATATGGGAGACGTGATAGTATAGAGGCATGTCTCCTTAAGGAGACATGACTCTATATTACTCTCTTCATAACACTGATCGTTGTTGGTAACCGATAATACTAATCGGCATTTAGTAACTCAAAACAATGCATAGTGGTTGGCACCCAATAAAAACATAATACACCCGATCGGTGATAATACAATGTGCCCGATCGGTATGTTGATCGGTATATGATGCTTAATCATGTTCTAACAAATTGGTGTGTATAACTGATACTAAGCAATGTGATAACAAGGCATAACCGATACACAGCAAATCGGTATGAATTATAATTGCATATTAATTTGA